>JAQFXM010004947.1:0-15979 GCA_034693345.1 Entomobrya multifasciata
ATCCCTTTCCCCATTACGTATGAACGCCCCTTTGTTGAATTATTTGTGAGCTCACTGCGTTTTGCTCAGCTCAAAAGTGAGAATTTTAGCGGCTGCTGACGCACATCCTTAAACAAAATGGCATTAGCAAATATCATACACTCAAATTATTATTTATGGAAACTTTCAGTTTTACTGTTTACCAAACAATATTCAGACGTTTTTCTCTTTTGACACCACTGCAAACCAAAAGCAATAATCATCATTTACATTCATTTCATTTTCTCGAGCTTCCGCATAATTTTTTGTTATTGTTGCAATTCGATATAAATTAAGTAACTGGCAAGCAAAATGATGTAGATTGAAAACAAACACGGCAGACGATAAAAAACAATTAGTCACAAATTACTGGCTTTGTGGTATTCACAATAGCACCAAAACACCATGCATTCTGCACTACAAATCCAAACCTTTTGTCTGGGTAGATGTTTACATACAAGCATATTAGTTATGATCACGAAATACGCTGAGAAAGTGAGCAGAGTTCACCGGCATCTAAAACACCAGAGAAAACGACATAATGAAGCCAGATAACTACTTGAAGGCACTGACCAGAAAATACTTTTCTTTTTTGCCATACACCACGCCGGCAACTTTCTCTCTTCACTTTCCCTCCTATAATTAGAGAAAGTATCACAACCCATATAATTATACTTAAGTGCATGAGTTTTCAAAGAAAATGAGCGCCACGTGAAAGCGGAAAAAAGAAAGTAATCATTTTAGCCACCATATAATTTCTTTGCCAGTAAAACTACAAGTCTTGTATGAGCATATTTTGTTGATAATGATAAACACAGTAATTGCATGCGACCTCGCACATGAAATTGATGAAACTGCTAACATTTTTGTATCCTATTATCATTCCCAAGGGGAGATGGATTACTATGATATTGTTTGAGTGATATTAGTGGGTGGTGGGTCTCTGGACTAATACATAAAACAAATTGAGTTTTTTCTCAGAGAAACATGAAAGAATTATGTAAAATGCAATAAAAAGTTGTTGTATCTTATGTCATGTGGAGAACATTGGTAAAGTCAACGGTGGCCCCGACCACCACCACATCGGTAACTTATTTGGGGAAGGAAAGTAGCAAAAGGCAAATACACTTTTGCTATTAAATAGTAATAACTTTTGATTGGTCACACAAATTCAAGCGGATTGATTGAAATATTGATAATATCTTTATGCTGGATGTCACCTAATCGCCTGTGTCTATTCTGTATTCTCAGTTATATTTTTATTCAGTTAATCTAAATAAAATGCAATTAGGGCAGAATAAGGACTCCAAGATGTATTATTAGGGTCACTTATGCATTACTTACAAGAAATAGCCCCGAAATGAGAAGTAAGGTTGGAAGAAGAGAAATTCTCAGTTGTCAAGCTTGTATATAAATGTATCGAAATGTGTTAGAATGCTGAATGTGGAAACATAGAATAAATCAATAAAATATAAGATGCATAGATAAATATAATATAGTACTATCAGCCAAAATACATATGTGCATGTTTCTTCCTATTTCTTAAACATCAAACTTTTTTGTGTGAACGGTTTACGTTTTTACCTCACACGTCTACAATACAATGCCACTTTCTTCAGGGGAAGAACCGACAGCTAGCGGTGGTCTGCTTTCTTCTGGAAAAGACCAGAAGTAATAACTTATTATTATTACCGCTGTGCTGTCGAACCGAACGAACATCATATTATATTATTCCCCAAATTACCAATACTGGAGGAGTTTTATTCGGCAGTCGTAAAAAAGAAAGGGATGAAGAAACTTTATTCATATTACTCTTTTTATATTGCATTCAGTATGATTACTTTAACTGAACGTGAATAATTCACAATACTTTTACTTATTATGGATTACCGGGTACAAACAAATATAGTGACTACAGGCGCTAGAATCAGAATGATCATGAATTTTATGAGCGCAACGTAATGCTGCTAACGTTCCCACAGTTAGGTATTCTGCGACATGATCAATGCATTATGCATTCTAATCTTGGCACAAGATCAATGCAAAAAGATGGTTCACAAAGATGTCTCGATGATTAAACTTTTATACCAAGACTTAGTTGACTTGTCGGTATTTCTGTTGCGGTATTTTAAGATTTTATGCTTTACTACAATTTTTCTCGATTGTTTAGTCACAATGGATAGAATTTTCTTTACAATTCTAAGCTTATAATGATGGATTAGGTGAAAGGAAACTATCGGATTGCGTCACAAGGCTTTGTGAGAATAATAATGATTTCTGAAGGGTTGGTCCGTTCCTAAATACATCATTTGCCGTTGCCGACCGTATTCAAATGCATTATGCAATTGCCATTGAAATATTGGTAAATCGGTCAACTCCAAGGGGAATAGCTTTGTACCAAACAAAAATTGCACATATTTATGACGGTATGATCGACAGCAGAGCGATTGTAGAAGTATTTTACGTTGTAAATATTTTTATAGAAAGTAAATGCTCCCACAGGGCCCAGGGTTGGAAGAAGGTCTAGCTTTTCTTAAAGGCAATGTATTGTGCTTTCTCAACAATGATTTTGTAAAATGCTTATTATTAGCCTACCAATTGCAAAGGCCTGATGGTGCTTATGACGAACATAAAAAACTTACTTCAGATTATACTAGTTCATCAGGAGAACATTAGTCAGTTATAAGTTAAAGAGAAAATTCATGACCAGTGCTAATCCCTAATATGCGTAATGGTTCTTAAGTTCACAAAGATGTGCGTCATCGTGAAATCGGATTACTCCATCAACTCCTGATGCATAAAAACTCTTGACATCAACTTAAACCAGTTTAAAATTTTGACAGTTGTAATAACCCTGATTTAATTTTTGTAATAGTTTTAGTAGTTATAATCCTACTTATCAGTACATCGAAAAAGAATGCAAGAAAAAAACATTTCCAAGCATAGCATGCATATTTTAATAACAGGCAATAAAGCATCGTAGATATTAATGTTAAAATGCCATTTCCTCCGTGTAATAAATCAGGAGATAATTTCACGAAATGAAAATTAATGAACCATTAATCTCCCTGATGCCGTTTTGTGACACAACATTCCAAAGTCATCGCAAAGTTAGCAATAAATGATCATAAGTGTCCATATAAAACTAAAAATAAACAAAGTACCTACATCTATTCGTTATACACAATTTGCTTTAAAATATAACGGGACAAAACAAAAGCACCTATAAAATTTCAGATAAACTTTTAATCCAGATAAGCTGAGGAAATGCCAATGGACCTTCATTTAACCTTTATGTTTTCATACTTTTGTGAATGTAGCAAGCAACACTGGACTTAATTATAATTGCTTCGTATGACTATAAAATATTCTCATATACATATCGTTGTTCTCTTTCCTACGTACACGGAATATTTTATCTGAACGGAAGTTTCAGAAGGTTGGCTGTTCAGCTCAACTTTCTTCACTGAATGAGTAACGTCCGAACCCCCCCCCCCTTTCACTCGTCAGTAAGCACTGCGCTGTACCTACTATACTTATAGACTCCCAAGGAAAGAAGGACGACCCGGGGTCCTAAGCACCAATTAGTAGCAAATGAATAGGTTCACTCAACGCGAATTACAACTGCAATACATGTAGAGTAGAACGCTGCACTACTAAAACTATACACTTTTTTGGGGAAACTAGAAACAAAACACACCTCAAACATGCAACCATCCAATAATACTTTTTTTCCTGTGCCTAAGAATTTGTAGTGTAAATAGTAATCTTTTTTGGTTGAAAAATCCTATTTAAAAAATAAGTTTAAGAAAAAGTTCTATTTTCATTATTCTAAATTCTTATATTTATTTAGGCATTAATCCCATTACAATTTAATTAGCAGTTCATTCATTCAAGCGCTCATTTTTTTGGAGGAAATTGGATATAACTACTCATAGGAAAAGAGTATTTGAAACAGTATTTTTAGATGCAAAGGATATATGGGCAGGATTTTGCTCCTTTTCATGACTTGATTGCGTGTGACAAAGTGCACGGATAATTTTTTTTCGTGCCTCCAATTCCATTTGGTGTTCACGTGATAGCTGCGTTTCAAACTAAGAAATGTGAAAGCTATATACAATTCTCGGCTCTCATTCTGATTGTTTTCTACTTTTGTCCATTTTTTTCCTGAAAAAATAAATTGACCTCGAGTTCAGATCTAATCATCCTCTCCTCCACATCTCCACCATGTTTTTTGAAGTCTAACCTAAATAGACATTCAGTCATTTAACACTGGGTTATGGTATGGAGTTCGGATGTGTAGGACTTTTTGGCCTGGACTGGGGTCATTCCTGGGGTAAACTCTTACCTTGCATAGCACTGCAATTATCGCCATGAATCATGATAAGACAGTCCTTCTACCAAACATGTTCGATGAAAAAGCTACTTTCCGCGCAAGTAATCGCACCATCACTTTTCTCCTTTACAAAGGTCCTTTGACTTTGCTTGCTAGGTACGTCAGCAAGCAAAATTTCTTCTTTGCATACTCATTGCAGTACAATGTAAAAGTAAATATGGTACTTCTATAAACATTGCTACCTCAAAAAACAATGACGTTTATTTACCGATACGACGATATGATATCATAATCATGAGTGACATGATACATTGCTTCTTCTCTTTAAAAAAAATCGATTCCATAAACATCTGCGGTAGCTGGAAAGTAGAAAGCCATTAACGCACATGACTATACCAAAACCAGCAGGCAAAGCAATGTTAAATGCATAATTTTCACCTTTGCTTTCTCCCGGCCCGAGGTTTCATCTGATTTGTAGTCTTGTGTGACTTGTAGTGATTGGTAGAAGGAAACTTCCGGTATTGCAGCCGTTTTGTTGCTGCTATGCTGGAACAAAAAAATGAGCAATGAAATGGAAGTGAAGGAATGCATGGCCTGGTCTGGTCTGATCGTGGTCGCATTTTTTCATTGGGAAATTCGTAGATTGTTCATTCATGAAATCATAGAGCATGCAAAATGTTTAGTTTACAAGCAAAATACATTTATCATATCTGTAAAAGCAGTAGCAACGTGTCCAACGCGTGCATGATGTATGATTTAAGTCCTGTGTAGACTGTAGACTAATAACTCATCAAGCATCAGTACAAACAAACCTTCCATTTGTCGAAAAGAGTCAATAAGCCAGCCAAAACACCATTCCATAAAATATTACTTGTTTTTGTCGAGGTGAGTTGAGTGGTGACAAGAGAGGACAATCCAGGTCAGTATTTTGCAAATTACTTGGCTGATTGAATTGGGAGGTCAATCAAACAAAAAGGTTGGGTATGTAAAACAACTATGTAAAGTGCCAACCTATAAAAAATTGTTTGAGGTTTGAATGGAAGGGTACAAATTACGTGAAAAAGATTATCGACATGTATTTAAAAAACGGTTATTCCTTACGGCAGCGACATTTGAGCCCATTAAATATTTTAATAAGTATGTAGACTATGGTCAGTACTGATGGCCATTAAGTCAATAAAAGTAGTTCATGAGAAGAATGCACAAATGTTTTTTTTTTCAAGCAATGCATTCAGATTACTCTTATCTTCAAAAAAAATGGGCATTTATAAAATGTTGCCACTTTAAAGCAATTTTTTCTTCGATTTAACAGGCTTCTAGCACACATGAATTTAAGAACGGAAACCGTTGAGTAGAGTGAAGTCCCATGCATAAAGAAGAAAAAACACAAATTAATTATTTTGCATTTTTTAGCTCCTACTGGGCATTTTAACGGAAGGCTCCAAAGAAATGTGACTTACGTCAATGTTGATTACATAGGCCGCTCTAAAAACAATAGTAGAAATTTTCTTGAACTTTTCAGTCAACAAACCAGTCAGCAATTTTCAACACGCAGACTGTACCTACGTTTATATTGTTTACTGCGTATTTAAAAGAAAAATTTCATAAAATAGTACCGCACTTTATGCATTTTCACATTCTTAAAAATATTGCATTTGTTGGCTTCTTTGTTTATTTTAAAATGCCTCAAAACATAAATTCACAGTACATTGAAAATTCCTCCTACTCCTCCTGCCTATCAGCCTATAGTAAAAAAACACGTGTTTTCTTACTACATCTCACATGCCATTTTCCCATTTAACATGCGTCTCTCAACTTAAGAGTTACGGTAATCATGTTTAAAAGCTAAGATTTTGGATATATACCTACTGAAATATCTATACTATACAGTGAAAGTACAAAGAAAGGTATTAATTACAACTTATGACTCAGCCAGATTTTTGTACACTATAAAATCAAGTAGCGTAATACTATTTTACTCAGGTACATTGTACCGTTTTCATAGGTAATTATCCTCTTTCTTTCACAAAATGAAATGCAAACTGAAATATGGTATTTGTTTTATTATAAAAGTTGTTGTGTAAAGTGGAAGCATAAAGTCTTGGGTAGGTACCTATTTTTACAACAATATTTAGGTATACTTTGACCTGTGTGTCAGGAGATAAGGACAAAAACATTTATTCACGTTCAAATGTATACAATCCACTTGAAATTATATAGGAAGTCAATAGTTTATTGTATGACAGTCTCGTACACAACCTACCTCACTTGAATTGAATGAGGACAAAATCATGTACCTGCATGCACAAAAATGTCTGAACTAAACAAGGAAGTAATGGAACATGTAAAAGGAGAAATGTGATCTGATATTACTTTCATGTTGTATAGACTAACAAAACAATGACTTGTTTGATAGTGAGCAATAAAAATTTGTACAATAGCATATGTGAGCTTAATGAGCCTTTAATGATTGCGAGAGAAAGCAACCATAAATGTTACAAATGCCTCAACAAAATGTACATTGTCGTTCAGTGTGTTGTATGTCAACGCTATATTCTCACTGCTCGCGTTGGACTTTTTGGTTGACACACTTAAGGAGCAGCACTTGATTATTTTGTAATGCATTCTTTCATTTAACAATTCTTAGAAATGGAGTTTTATTGGCAAGAGTTTCCCTTTTACTAACATTGTTTGCTTTTACTATCAATGTTAATCAATTACACTTTATGACACTAATGCCTTTTTCTGACATGCTATTCTATTTGGCTTACTTTCACTTTTGAGATATGAATGTTAAAGTGCTAAGAAGAAATGAAGAAAAAAATCATTCAATTTATGCATTTATCATATTTTATTTATTTATGAATTTTCAGAACGGGTAGCTATAAAAATTATTGAGAAATCTCGCGTTCAAGAAAAAATGGAGAGGATGTTAAGTAGGGAAGTGAGATCTATGGAGGTGCTCAACCACCCCAATCTAATCCGCCTTTATGAAGTGATGGAGACTGGTACCAAGATTTACCTGATATCCGAGTGGGCACCTGCTGGAGACTTGTACTCCAAAGTGACGCTGAGAGGAAAGCTTCCGGAGTATGACGCAAAGCCAATTTTTACGCAAATCTTGGCTGCCCTTTTATACATGGTGAGTAGTCAGAATTGCTGGTGAATGAGAAATGTATATTTTTTGTTAATTTAATCTTTTCCGGATAGAAAGTAATCAAGTCATTTATTTTTTCTATTTTTCTCCATTGGATGAAAATAGCACGGAAATGGAATTATTCACAGGGATCTGAAGGCAGAAAATGTGTTCTTTTCAACTGCCACTACTTGCAAGGTAGATAACATTGCATAATATGTTTTATATTTGGATATAAACTTAAAGTATCATGACTAGAACTGAAATTGACGTGTGTGGATTTTGTTGGCAGGTTGGTGATTTTGGATTTTCAACGACTGGCTACAAAGGTCAGCTTCTCTGTACATTTTGTGGTAGCCCCCCTTACGCGGCTCCAGAACTTTACAGAGATGAAGCCTATGAAGGTGGTCCCGTTGACGCATGGGCTCTAGGAGTGCTTTTGTATTTTATGACCGAAGGCCGCCTACCTTTCATTGGGACTTCCATTCCGAACTTGAAAAGGAACATATTAAATGGTAAGCCAGATACATTTTTAGTCTAATGTCGTTTAAAATCCAAGTTCTTTTGAATTTACTTAAAATGGGTTACTTGTAATTTTTCAGGAGAGTACATGATGTCAGGAAACTTGTCCGATGAGCTTATGGACCTAATCCAGAAAATACTGCAACAGAGACCTTCCCGAAGACTGACCGTTGCTGAGATAATAATTCACCCATGGCTCGCCCCGGATGTTTACGGTAGTCAAATTTTTTCCGCAAACACCTCCACCGACTCTTCCCAAGCGGACAGTTCTTTAGGAAGCATTGACGGCAGTGATTCGATTTGTAGTACTATGAGCACTAGACAAGATCACTGTTCAATTATCCGAAGAGATACCAACGGAAAGCTTTTCCCAACAACAAAAAATCGAGCAATTTGCCGCTCCATTCCCACCAAAGAGCAAATCCTTTACAAGCTTGTGTCACCCAAAGAGATTCAAGCGTATGAGATTCTTTTGGACATTGGCATACCTGAAACCATGATAGAAGCACATAGACCCCGGGGGGTCAGAAGTTATGTCATCGGGATTTACAGGATGCTACTTCACAAACTGGAGAAAGGAGATGAGATTGACTTTGCGAAATTTTGTTCGTACAGCATGTCAAATTCTATGACAAATTTTAATGGTAGCGGTGGTGGACATCATGAGATTATTGGTGCTCACCGATATGAAACACATGCCCATCATCACCCACCTCCTCCCCCACAACCTAACAAGGGCCCTGTAAAGATGAATACAAACAATTCACCTGTTCGATACAAGGAAGAAGGCGAAGATGATGGAAAGGAAGAAGACCAGACTGACCAAAATGGAGGGGATGGGGTTACCAGTGGTAGTGGAAATAAAGGGGGAGGTGATGATTTAGGGGATTTGGGATTAGATGAAATTAGAAAATCACAGTTGAAGAGTTCAAAACTTTCGAAAACAAGTCAGGCAGACGATATTGAAGCGGTTGTGAACAATTGTCAGGCAGTACCTTCTACAACTTGCACAATACTTTAAATTTAGTTTGATGGTATAAAATCATTTTACGTTTAACGGTTTATGTATACCAAATGTATGTTATTTTATCTTATATTTTGCACTCAGGAGTGCATCTTAAAGGACTTTAAGATTTATTTGTTTTGAATATTAACTATATACCTAAGTTTATATATATGTTTACATTTCCATATTATACTATGTATTATACAGTAACAAATTAGTTTCCCTCAGTATTTGATATTTATTTATAGTTCTTGATTTTTGGTCCTATTTTAGTTCATCACTTTATAAGATAAAAGAAACTTAAGTAAGAAATATGAAGACCCTAAATAAACGATAGACATTAACAAATGTAAATTAAATCAGCTATGAAATTGTGCATATGCAAGCATCTGTACTGTATTACATTTACCAAATACAAAGAAACCCTTCCAATGCGTTTATAATATTGAATTATCGTATTATTAAATTACTATTGAATGTATGAAAATGACGACAAATTGTGGGAATAAAAATTAAATTCAAAGTGTATAATATTAATCATTCACATTGAAATTAATTTCACTGGTATCGTTTGCACGGTTAAAACTTTCATAGAATATGACAAGCAACCGAAGTTTCGGAGCTATGAGATCCAGAAAACTAGCATAAAATGAAATCAGTTTGGAAGCACATCAAAAGATGACATCAGAGCAAATAAAGTGACGAATTTTGTTCCATTTAATTTAATAAGTAATCTACGAATTGTATAAATATCCTTTTATAATTCGTTTTGTATGCAATTTAGTGAGTTAGGGGTAGTTGACACACGAAACAAAATATCAAACCACTTAAGAACATGTAATTCTTATTCACAAAAATATTTTCTTTCGCAATTACAATACACCTTGAAGCCACTGATCAAAATAAAGCAGAGAATTAAAATATTCCGTACGATAGATGGAAAGACAAATTGCGAAGAAAGATTACAGAGAGCCTAGTAAAAGAATCTGCCTGAATATGTGGGCACTGCAACTGTGCAATCAATTAATAGACTAATTAATTAGTGGAATGAAATGAAATAGTTTACAACTTACCACACAAATTTCGAGTCTGAATCTGAAAGGTACTTTTGAAAGCTAGAAACAGGTTTATTCATGCATAACACGCCATCTCTGTAACAAACAAAAATTTACCATGAAGTGAAAGAACAAAGGAGGAACGTTACATCTGCTCTGGGAAAAGAGATTCCTTTATTGGTCGAAAGAGTGCAGCTTTTACATTTTGTATACAAAGCTGATTTAATGGAATCGCCAAAATATTCATTTCTGCAAACACATTGCATTTTCAATCAGGAAAAATACTAAGTCAACGTACAAAGAAATCGAATAAAATTGGTTGCATCACCATCACCCAGTAATGGAAATTAGGCACCATTTAAACTGCAACATACTACACATTACATAATATTTTAAAAGATGCAATTGAATATATACATCTCTGTTACATAAATCAAAGTCAGGAAATGTCCTTTGGTATTATAACTTCAAATAAAATTTATTTCCACCTGTCATAAGCAAAAAACCGGTTCTTCAAACATTTTACAAAATTACTAAACCCAGTTGCTTTTGTATGCAGCGATGCGCTAGCACAACGGTTTTTTCTCTTCAATTCCATCTTACCCAATTTTCTGTAGTGCCTTCCTGCTTGCATAATTGAATGCAGCACTTCTTGTATTAAAATTAAAGGCCAAAGTTCACACACATGTCTGATATTAGTGGAAGTGAGTAAATGCATTTCATCATTTTCAAAGAGATGGACCGCTAAAGAAATCACTGAGCCGCCGCCGACACAATACCCATCATTGGAAAAGGAGCGGAAGGAGAAAGTCATAACTTTTCTTTTTTGTAGTGCTCAAAATACTCATGAATGCATTATACATAAACCCTTTCCTTTCCATCTTTCCAGACCGTAATGGTGTGTTACACAACACACAAGCCATATTGAATAAATAAAAAGGCCAGTGAAAAGGAGAGATCTGCTGATGATAGCAATTGTGCAATCATATTTGATCATGATGATCAGGATGATGATAAATCGAATAAAAGTTCATCTTTTCGTCCATTCACACGTACTTTTCCCCTTGGTACTTATCTCCTTTTTACTATATACTCCACCCACACAAAATCATTCTTTTGACTATACTAACGTATAAGAGCAAAATGGAAAATGCATCGTTGAATTCAGCGAATATTATTACCAGGATTACACTTCGATCTTCTCAAGTCATGGCACTTCATTCTCAATACATTTTAAGGATCAAAGCAATGGACCATGTTATATTGGTAGCGAACAAAAGAGAAAAAGATAGCTCCAGCCAATGCCAACACACAACCACTCATCCATTCAAATAATATTGTAATATTATCTATATAACTGCAGAGTGTATGACCATCATTATGATCATACACGATCACCCATCAAATCTATATTCATATTCGCATTTTACTTCCAATACCAGTACCAACATCCCACCCAAGTCAAGTGAATCGGCGGAAGGCAGAAAGACCCTTTTTCCCTTTTGCGTTTTGTTGAAATGCATTCAGCAATCGGCATTCTCTCATGTTTCCTCTGCAACAAAAAGATATCGAAGAGGAAGAACGACTATACTTTCGACGATACCATGTCACTTTCGTTTACTACTTTTAACGGCTTCCTCTGTAGTCTATCGCTTTTACTTAGAACTGTGATTGCCACTTGAATGCAATTTTCAGAGTGTCCTCGCCGTTTTCCGTCCCAAAGTATTATTATCCTTTTCCACTGCACCGCTTTCAGTTTCTGAATATTCCTGCATTGCTTCCAATCGCCAAAACCGACCGACCGCCGGCAAGTTTTCCTTCCTTCCTGTTTGATCACCCTCACTATATATTATTAACATTACACCAATGGTATGTCAATGTATATTCCACGTCCCAAGTCCCAGCAATCACAATTTCCCATAATCCTATTCATTTTTAAAGGTTTGCTTCTAGTTCATAAAAAAGGACTTCAAAAAGTTAGGGCTATCCAAATCATGATATAGGTATATTGGATTCCAAAGTCAAGTAGTACTTACTACTGCACGAAGACAATCTTGTCATGAAAGAAAAGAAAAATGCATATAAAAAAGTTGAGAATTTTATACTATTTCATATGCAGCGTTATTGAGGAAAATTTATTCAAAACTTTTTTCCCCAGAATGTGATGATGTGCATTTATGACTGTGTAACATTAAAAGTGTTCACACTAACTCACTGAACTCAACCAGCAGAATATTGAGAAGGCAATAAATGCATAACGATGATGAAAAAGGTTTAGATTTTGGGTACAGCAAAAATGACAATATTGGCTTGTCAAAGTTATGGCCATGTGTGTCCGTTACACACAATTATTGGACTAATAATAGTCAATATGGCAGTGTAGTTTATATCAGTGTAGTTTGGAGCTGAAAGCTTCTTCATATCATGTTTCCTTTTTTCCTTACTGTCATGAACTGGCGTATGCGTACATTTTCCCTTATGAAAGTTCTCTCTTTCGCACATAAATATAGATTGGATTGAGTAAGGCTTATTGGATTTCCTCTTTTTTCTTTCACAAGTACCATTATTAGGTATTATACCATTAGAAAAAAATAGTCGATCCGATTGGATGACTCGCTCTGGCTCAAGGAAAGAGTGCGTGTTTGTCTAAGAATGCATAAGTTTTATACTCGTGTACTCTTCAGTCAAGTTTTCAACATAAAAGTGAAAGTACATTAATGGTGATAGTCTGAAGCTTTAGCACACTCTGAAGAAGCATTATATATTATATAATGATTTGTATGAGAACAAGACGATCAAGATGACATTCAAGATTTTCACCCGAGAAAAGTGTCTGCTGACTTTGATTGTAGGTACATAACGTGTACTCGTCTCTCTTTTTATATGCTTGTAATAATACTGTAGAATAAATTTGAGACATCGACATCCTATATCTCTTGAGCTTGAGAGTAACACACACGCGAACACATTTACTTTTTTTACAACAGCAAATCATCATTTTGGGAAGTATTAGATTTCCTTTGATTTTTTGCCTTGCCAGTCAATCCGCAATTTACCGTCATCATCGTTCCCGAATCACAAGAGAAATGGAATCCAAAAAGAAGAAAAAAATTGTACTTTCCCTTTTATCAAACACACACGCCACGCAGAGCTCTGTGGGAGTCTCATTGTGAGACAAGGACTATTACATATTATTTCATTGCCAAATTACAGACACAAAGTTAGATTTTTCATTCAATTCACAAGGAGTACACACATACACACTCGGGACAAGACTACAGGGAAAAACGCAGTGAAGGAGAAATGAGAGTGAAAGGAAGGAAAATGGAAAAATGAGAAGACTCAAAAGAAAGAATAGTACAAAAGTCCATCCGTCCGCGTCCCGCAGCCCACATCCACAAGTCATTGCAGGCCAAACCAAAACTTAAACCACGTCTGTATATAAGACTGACAGAGACAGCAAGCTTCAGTTCAAAGTCTTTTCAAAGTCAATGTTTGGAACCAATGGAAAACATATGTATGTACTCAACTCACAGACATATGCTCATATGCACTCCCTTTTTCATCTTGTCCACATGTCAGTCAGTCTAAGCATCTTGTCCTCTTCTTCGTAATTTGTCATTGTGTACTGTAGTGTGTATACCTTTCCATTCGTTTTCTATTTATTCCAAAGAAAACAAAATTGTATGCCATGTCCCATCATCTTATTCATTTTTTCCCAAGAAAAACGAATCAAGATGATTAGTTTTGTTTTTATTTAGGATGTTGAATGAACTATGTTATGTTGTATGCAGCAATGCGTGTAGAGGTGAAAATGGAAAAGTCAATATATTTTTACCCTATTATTTAACCATACGATACGATGATACGATGATCATGCTGATGTGTGGTTGTGTATAGCTTGTCGAGTGCTGAGAAAATAAGTTACAAAAAACCAAAAGAGAAAAAATGAAACTATCCACTTATTGCATTTTCTTCACCCTCTTCTCATTCACCATGTTTCAGAGAGAGTATACATATTTTTTCCTTATTGGATTGCTTTAACGTGAGTTGAAAAATCATTGGAAACTTTTCTGCTGACTTTTTTCTTCTTCGTAATAATATTATTGGGATTGATGGTGGTGGAACCAGAGAAGCAACGCAGCGTAACGTTAAGTAAAGTGGATATACTTTTTTTGGTCTGCTCACTTTCGCTTTCTATGTGGCACTTTTTTTTAGCTTCTGGCGGAAGATATTTTTTTGAGACTTGGACCATCTTTCTTTTTCGCTCTTTATCATCAATGTGATGGTAATGTGTCTTATAGTTTGGTACGGTCAAGAGTAAATATTTTTCCTGTCTGCCACACCACACACACACCAAGCAAAGAAATAAAAAAGAGGAGATGAAGTGAATGAAATATATATACTCGTTGCTCTTTATGCTGCTTTACTGGTTTTCTTAAAGAAAGACCTCAGATGAGGAAAAGTGAACTGAATGCAAGGAGGATATTGGATTCGATTTTCTCGCTTTAGAGAATGAAGAATAAAAAAGTAAAGAGCAAAAGGAAAAGAAGCGAAGGAAAAAAACAAATTAATGACCCTGTCACATGTCATGTCTTAAGAGAGGAGAGCGGAGGAGAGAGAAAGTATATTTTTAGTAGTACTTATAACACCATTGGAATAAAAGTTTCTAGAAATAGCTGCCACTTCAATCTCACATCCATCTTTTAGTGTTTATGTGTGAGTTTCATCGTAAAAAATCTCCGAGTTTTTCCAAAAACTAAAAAATCAACCAATTTTGAGAAACATTCAGAATATGCATGTAGCATGCATGGTTTTAGGGGAATACGCATTTATGTAGTAAAGAAGCACAAGCGTAATAAAAAATGGATAGAAATCGTTAAGGAATGACTGATGAAACCAAAGGTCAACAAAATGGGGAGAAAACGCAACTTTTTCCTACTTAAACGTTATGAAAATCTATGGTTATGGGGTGTCCGCCTCTTCAAGACTTTTTCTACTTTGCTTGTATACATACAGCCATAATGGCAATGGCATAGTATAAATAGAGAATGGATAATAGTATGAAGATGACGATGATGGCTTGTTGGTTTGGTGTACTAAGCCCCGTCAAGATTACCGTGTGTGTGGAGGGAAGAAAGAAAGGAGAAAATATTATTATGAGAAAAAGAGGAAGCAGCACAAGTGAGTTTTTTTCCTTGCAGCTATCGACTGTTCTCTTCTTGGCTTTCTGCTGAAAATAAGAAGGATTTACTTTTAAGTAAGCAAAGCACCCATACGCAACGCATGAAATTGGTGTACGCAGTGAGCATATACATATACATACTTACATTTTACTGGACGGAAAGAGACAAGGATGACATAAATATATTACTATTACAGAATTCACAGTCCAGTGGAAATGTAGTGTCCATGCAATAGTCAAAGCCAAACCACTTTTTTCTCTTGAATTGTGAATGAACTTCTCAGAAGGATAGAGACAGAGAAACAAGTAAGATAGTATATTATAAATGTTCAAACAAGGAAGTCCTAGTAGTGGCCTGGCTTGGTGTCGGTGTTCATGTATCGTATATCGTTGTCACTGTTTGTAATATGCCTTCATAAAAATTATAACAACCTCTCAGCTTCTCTTGTTCCAACTTTTTTCCTCTTTTTACATGAAGAAGAAGAATGCATCATGGGATATGCATTCACTAAATATACAAAATTTAAAAAATAAAAAAGCTGACAGGTTTGAACGCCTTTATCTAATCTTTCGTGCACTTAAAAGTTCGAAAATAACCCCTTCGTATACTACCAACATTTTAAAAAGTCGTGTATTTAATACGTATTGTTTTAAAATCACATGCAAAATATTAATCATGTTAAAAATCCATATTGATCTTGTATCATCATATTCAACTACT
>JAQFXM010004948.1:0-15973 GCA_034693345.1 Entomobrya multifasciata
TCGACGTTTTTATTACTTATTAGCAATTTAGCATCCGGGGATATTTCATTCAGGTATTATTATCATTATTGTGCTTTGAAGCCGTCATACTAAAGGTTATCAGTAACTATCATTTGCAATTGTGTACAAGACGCTAAAAATTTTACAAATTGGGATTCATTCACCAATTTTACTGAGTCGTATAAAATCTTTTTGAAAAATCGAATATTTGAAAATAAATACTTTAAACTGTCGAAAATCTGTAAGGATAAATTTTAATCGAATTAACTTGTGCTTGGTGTGAAACTAATTGATAGTATTGTGGACTTCATCATTTCAAAATTTAAGACAATGAGAGACAACTGTCATCATTTTTTGGGGAAGGTATTCAGATACGAGATAAGGTTAGGCCACCTATACTGATAAATTCGTGATAACATCGCAAATAATGACTTATTTTTATAAAACCAATACTTGCTGCACTAATTGAAAAATACAACTGACCAAAATCAGACAGGATTTGGTATCGATTATTCCAGCCTGATAACTTGAGGAAGTTACAGGTGAAAACTTCACTCATGCATAATTATTGAAACAGAATAAATTACTAGCCTTCTAATACCAATCAAATAAAATTTACAAGCCTTCTGACTTGGCATAATCGTACATTTATTTGTTCAAAAAAGTGAATCTGATCGCAAAATTTGCACCTAAATTTTTTGCCGAAATTCTTGGAAATGGGACATTAGGCTGAATGACTAGTATATTTTCCTCATTTGTGCTTAAGCAAATAAATATATGAATATAAGAGTATTTGTCTCACGGAGATATTTATATTATGTCCACACATATTGTGTTTGTATGTAATTGGCAATATGAGCCTTTTTGGTATCAGAACTGCCATGTTTTCCTCAATAAAATAGATAAAACAAATAACCCTGATCTCAGGATAAACTACTGAAAGCTTTGCAAACCTAAACGTTAAAGTTAATAGTTTAAACGAATTGTCTGTATGACTGCAAATAAATAAACTTAAAACCAAATCCAAGTATATAGTTAAATATACATGGATTGTGTTTTTCAAGGTCATATTATTACATTACGTCATTATATTATTGAATTTTTCAACCTCTTTGGAGTTTTGCTACACATAAGCTTATACTTGAATATACAAGCTTACGCTTATACATAAGCTGAATAAATAAATAAATAAATACTTTTATAAGTTGCATTACTAAACTTTAATTTAATTTTTTGGTGAGATAAGTTTAGAGTACACTAAAACTACTTGAATGTGTTTAATCAAACACAAAACATGTGTTATTTTCAGCAGACTTTAATATTGACATAGAAATTGCAGGGTAATTTTTCTTAAAATCATCTTTCTTCGTCGTTTATTGCCGAAAGAGGGTAAAATAGTCAGGCTGGGATTGAAATAACGCTTCATTGCAGTCTGCTTACTCTCACCAATGTGGTTCATTAAGATAATCTTACACCTCGTTTGAAATATACTTAAGCCGTACGGATTTTAATAAATTATTTTGTATACCTCTAAAATTTCTACAGATCGATACGTCAGGTTTACATGTTAGATACATATTTGCCTAAATAAACATAGTTAAGCATATTTACCTCATTCTTGGTACCCTTAGATGTTTTCAAATTTTCAAGTTTCGAAGACACTAATTCTTAAATTCATCGTCTTGGCATTACTGCATTTCAGATTCTAGACGTTTTAGTTAAAACTGCATTGATTGACTTTAAATTGAGAACTATCATATATATATTTTTGTTTTTACAGCTTTTTGTAGTTACATCTCAGAACTTACAATATTTTACTGCGATAATAATGCGATACCATCGTAGATTAAACGTGTGACAAAAAATCGAAAACGCTCATTTAAAGCAGGTATAGCAAAACCGGAGTCAGAAAACGAAAAATATTCGTTTACTGGATGCTGATTATTTCACAGATAAGATTTAATTAGCAAAATGACTTTGGTTTAGTAAATTTAAAACAAAAAATAGTGGACTTTTGTTTAACCAGTGTAACAATGCTCGAGAAGCCTGGCTGGAACCCTACAGGATGCGGCCAGCAAATGAAAAGAATATTAGAATATGCTTCAACAACGAAAATTAAACTAATTAAACTTCTCCCCAAACTATCCCCAGCAAAACACAAATAAAGTGCACACGATTAGTGCAAAACTGCGCGATTAGTAGTTTTAAATTAACAAACAATTAAGTTTTTTATTCAACAAAACTCCTTCTCTCATCACACAAATTTTACACACAACTATGCAGACGCAATGTCACAATTGCTCTGCTCACACCAACATACGACACAAGACAAAAAAAAGAACATTCCAGAACAAGAGTACATAAAAAATACATGAAAAATGTATATAAAAAGTAGTAAAACCAGAGGAACGCAACGTAGATTCCGATGCTCCTCCTCCCCATCCAGTCAAAACAAGAAGAAGCCTTGCTACTTTTCCCTCTTCTTCTCAACTCCCTCCGTCTTCACTTCTTCTACTCCTTCAGCTCTGTGGCTTTTACTTTGTTCGCCTTGCTGCACTGGGACAAGTTGGGTGCTCGAATTGTCTGCAGCAGACGAAATCAGTCTACGCAAAGTTCCAAGTGTGTCTCCGTAGCCGTTTTGCGCATGCGTATTTTATAACGCAGCGGATAAAATCGGCTCCGCAAGTTTTTTAACTCAAACTAATGTGTCTCAAAAACGCAATACGCACAGCGTATTTTTTGCGGACGTACTAAAAACGCAGTAGGTGTGTTCCCCGCTTTAGTTTGTAGACTTTTTAATTGCGGTTCTAATGATAACTCACTCATGTGTATGAGACTGCCTAAATTTTTCGCTGTGCGTTGATGAGCATGGAGATGTCAAAATTGTCGTTCCGAAAGGTAAGACTCCTCATGGTGCAAGTACAAGTTAACGCTTATGTTCAAGAAACAATGTTTCAGGTTCAGTTTTTAATGCTATTCAAAATAACATCGGAGTTGATCATGTTACCCATCGGTAGCCCACTAAATACCTCGAATGGAGGTGGCACCCAGGTTTGTGGTGTCCCACATTTTATTTTCCCTTGGACAAGGCATGTTACCAAAAAAAATATGACTTATGATTCGGAACAAATAGGTCTTGCCCTACATTTTGACTGCTTGGCCAGTCACGTACGTGCTTTGGTTTTTGCAGGAGAGCTCCTCCGATCCCCTCAAAATATTGTTACTAAGCGGATACCCATTGTCAAAGGACGTAAGCCTTAATCATGATTATATTGATTCGACGCCAATAAACAAAAGTTCTAAAATGATGGAATTTCCACCATACTGCGTGGCAACCTACGTATACCTTGAAATAGATAAACAGGTAAAGTTCAAAAAAATAATTTCGGCTTACGATTAGTAAACAACTAGTCAACTAGTGGTGCCATGTCACGTAGTGGGTCCAAAGCGAAAGTCAGTAATAACCTAAGTCAACTTAGTAATCATCGAGCTTAGAAGCCGTCCTTGGTGCCCCCTAAAGATAACTGGAGTAATAGTCAAATATTATGTTTTGGATTAGAAAACTCTCTAAACTCTGGATTCGCCGGAACCGACGAAAACTCTCTAAACTCTGGATTCGCCGAAACCGGCGAAAACTTTTCCTTTGCTTCTTTCTTCTTTCATTGTACATGTTATTGAGCTCCACATTTCGCAGTTATCTCAGATCAGACCACCGTGATAACAGTGTCCAGTTGGTTGGAACATTCCCTAATGACAGTTGTGAGTATTTCTGTTCTAAACATGTTAAAGTACCTATGTTTTTTTTTTAAATTCTTAATCCACCGTATTTTTGTTTTCATCAGATTTGGCCGCTTACAACTACACTTCTTTTTTGGTAAACACCCAGAAATGTAGGATTCCTGAAATCGAACTCTGGAATGACCAGGTGCGCTCCTTCGTAGAAAAGGAAACAATTGATGGTTGCGATGATACCTCAAGTTTAAAGAATTACTTTATGCGAATTGCCCGTCCAAACATTATGGATCTAATTTTTGTCAAGGATCAATTGGTAATTATAAATGAAGACGCTTTGAGACCATTGGGTCTGACGTTGACTCACATTGAATGCTGTTACCAAGTTGTGGAACGCCCAGAACACGATAATGAGTTTATCAGCAAGAAAGAAGCAGATAACAAGTACCGCTACTCCTCAAAATGCTATACGATGAGTCAAGAAACAACCCCAGTAGCTGGTTTCCTCAAAATAACGTGCTACAGGAAACCCACTTTGTTCAGCCTTCGACAGGAGATTCATGTTGACTTTCACTTGGTTGCCATTTTCCCGCCTGCGGACAACATAACCAGTTTAGGCAAAAAGTTGACTTATTGGAGGGAACACAAAAAGCCTAAGCATTTAACCAACGTATTGATTATCGGAGTGGACTCCACCTCCCGACTCAATTTCCACAGAATGATGCCTGCCACCAGAAATGTCTTGGAACAGGATCTGAATGCCGTTGAGATGAATGGATTCACAAAAGTTGCAAAAAATACCTTCCCAAATGTTGTCTCCATGTTAACTTCTTACACACAGTATGAACTAGAGACGGTTTGTCACGATTTGTGGAATATCCCAATGGATGACTGTCCATTTATCTGGAAAAACTTTTCCAAAGCTAACTTCTTAACTGCTTTAATTGATAATAATCCGAAAATATCAATGTTTAATAATAAGGCCAAACCCGGCATGCTGGGCTTCTTGAAGGAACCCGTAGATATATACGGTAGACCATGGATGATGGCTGCTTATGATGAAAATGTGAGAATATTTAACGTGCCAATTACTTTATGCAGTTTTCGATGTTCACTTTTTAATTCTGGTCATGTAATTGGAATTGCCATTCATGTTTGTTTAGAAAGACAACCGCTGCATTGGTCGTCGCACAACGGATCAAGTCGTTATAACCTACATGAAAGACTTAGTGGTCCACGCTGCTTCCAAAGACGTTCCATACTTTTTTATCGCTTGGATGTCGGATAGCAACCATGATTTCATGAGTGCAGCCAAGTACTTGGACGACACAATGAGCAAAGCATTACTTCACATGAAAACCACTGGCTCCCTAGACAACACAGTAGTCATCTTTTTAGGAGACCATGGGTACGGTTTCTTAGATATTCGTAGAACCTTATCAGGGTGGTATGAGGATAAGCTTCCTGGTTTATGGATAAGTCTTCCGGTCTCCCTTGCCAAAGCTAAGCCTTCCTGGAAAGTGGCCTTGCAACATAATTCGAAACAACTGACCACTCCCTTTAACATATTCTACACTTTGCGGGAAATACTCAATTACAACTTGCAAGTGGCAATAAATTCCAGCGATTCATCCTCCCGAGGAAGCCGCGAAGGTAGTCTTTTCGAAATGCTTCCGGAGAGGTCGTGTGACGAAGCCGGTGTTCCCTGGGTATATTGTGCTTGTGCTGCTCCAGCCCAGTATAAAGGCAACCATTCTGTTATTTTGAATGCTGCTCATAAAGTAGTCCAAGATATCAACTGGGGACTCACCTCTGTTTTCTGTAAAAGAATCACAGAATTCGAAGTCAGTGCAATTGCAGTAGTTCCCAAGTTTCCGCCATCTCTATTATCAATTGCTCGAGGTTACCATGGCAATGCATCCAGTCAGGAAGCAGATCTGTTCGAACGAAATTCCCATCTTATCATTGGTTTCGAGCTGTTCGATGGCCTATTTCACTTGGAAGCGTTCCTTCAGTACGATAACGCAACCAACATATTTTGGACTGTAAACAAACTTCAGACCAATGCGAAACTCATTTGTCGATTTGCAGGTAGCGTGAATTATTGTAGGTGCGGTTTTATGTCCGCTATTTAGGTTTAAATTTTTTGTCAAGATGTCATTTCATGAATTAATTACTCATTGTGATCTTTAAAACTAAATTCCAACCACATGTTAAATATAATAAAGCTATTTGATTCCATTAATTCCATTGGTGTATTTCAATAAATCTTTATTGAATTCTATTCATGTTATAATAGGATGGTTGTTAATTAAAGAAGATAACTTTACTTCATAAATGGTATGCAAAGCGAATTACTTATAAATGTAAATTGTAGAATATTTAAATGCACACTTAAAATGTTAATCTTTATTATTACGAAATAGTGCACCCTTAAAAAATGTTGGATTTTCTTGACAAGCAGTTTTCTCGTGCGAGTGAGGTTCCTTTTGCCAATACCAAGCATCCAAGTCCTCGTACACTTTGGTAGACTTCGTTATTAACGATTTCCTTTCATGAAAAGCCACACAAAATTTGCACCATTCTCCACCACCACGCACCGTTGTAAAATATTTCCTCCATTCAAAGAACTGTTTGTACTCTTCCGGCTCCTTGTCAAGTTTCAGGAGATACTTCAGGAGGCAAGTTCCTTGGCCGACGGAAATGACCTGATGTCAATGAACGAATTTGGAGGTGCCGCATTCAGATAATCACCACCTCCGTAGACAACGGGCACCATTCCGAGTTCCAAACTCCGCCAGAATTTTTCCGTGATGTAATCCGTGCAAATGGAGTTCTCAAAAGCCAAATAAAACTTGTACTTCCTCCCAATCTCATCCCAAAAGTGAGTGCAGTTCGGCAGTTCTCATTGTGACGGCCGCACAATTGTATCCCACATTTCCCATACACTTCGACAGGTAACCCAGCTTGTGTCAGGTTTTCTATGAGAACTTCTCTCCGCGAGTGCGTCTGGCATCTCGACATGACCACAGTGAGGAGTTTTTCTTTTTTCTAGCTATCCATTCGTCCAGTTTTGAATTGCCAATTAAAAAGGAATGCTTCATTTTTTGATGTAATTATTAGTCTTCGTCCATACGGACCCCAAATGTCAGGATCCTTTCGATAATTTACCGTCCAGTTAAATACACCGTTAAGTTTGTGCATTTCACACCATGATTAGGGTGGAGCTTCTCTCGTGTGCATGGCCCAGATCTGACCCGGTCTTCTTACTTCCGTTGGCAAGTCTTCTCTGTAGAACAAAATTAATTAAAAAATGTATGATTAAATATAACTGGAGTTGACAGATGAAACTCTTTAGTGATACTTAATACGCATAATTAGCCTCTTGTATCCGAAAGTAAAAAAGTAAAAACCACAGCGTCAGCATTTTCTATCTTGTTACGGTCCATGGTCCACTTACAACGCTTGCGACATCCGCCCTCATCCAATGTTTCCCTGTTTAGCTCATTTACGCGATCCAATGTCCTAGCCATTTGAGTTCCGAACAATTGTTTTGGTGTATACACTACAATTTCCACCATATCGTGCCCTACCATTTGTTGATCACTGTCGACTGTTGCAAGTGCCGCGTACAAGTATAAAACAGCAATCACAAAGGCTGAAGGAAGCAGTACAAAACGTAGCACACGCAATGGCAGTTTCATTGTCACGTTTACTTGTTTTAAATACAAATATAACTGAATATTTTGCAAGGGATCAATCACCACTTTGCATCTATTGAACATTTACACTTTACACTACTGTTGAATCTACATGTTTATCAAATCAGGTGACATCTTGATCAGTCATTTTATGAATGAACTAATTATTGAAATGGACGTTACAGAAAGGGTGTTGCTAGGCGTAGAAACCAATTATCACGCCGCTGAAAGCGAAGCGTCAGTAAGTATTGACTTTAGCGTGTTTGTGTATCTGTCGGCATGATAACTCCAAAACGCATTGACCTATTTCGAAGGGGTTTTTTGGGATGAAAAATGAAGGTACGCACACTCTGCATTTTCTTAGGGAATATTCTTACGATGATTACGTTGGCTTCATTCATATTTATGCTAATATTTTACGTACGATTTTGTAATAATGTTCACTTCAATAGGACTTTTATAAATGAGCTTGATTTATGAGAAGAAAAATGTGCAAAAGTGCAAACAAGTAAAAATATCAATGAAAACCAAAGCTGAAAGCGCAAGCGTGGGTAGTCGGTTTTAGATACACCATTTTGTTGATAGTTGATGATTATGAAACTATATGATAAATTTATAACTCGAACTCAGGTACAATAGTGAATAAACAATAAGACCACTGCAATTTCAATTTAAAACTTAAACAGTAAACTACTACAGTAAGTTAATCAAAGAGAGCTACAAATCTCGATAGTAGACTCAAAAAGAAAGTTTTGTTTTTATTTTGGCATACATACATTGTACAACCAGCATTTTATACATATTAATCGAACTTAAATGGTTTTTAAATAATCAATTATTGACTTTTTCTGCTGATACACTGAATCATGAACAAACACCAGGTCTTTGGCAAAGCCCATTGCAATTTCGGTATCATGTATTCGTATGTATCATGTATCATGTAAATTTCGGTATGTATCAGCCATGAAATTCTTCTGGAAAAACTAATGAATGATTTTGATGGTGAAATAGAACCCTACATGGTTAAACTTTTGCAAAATTATTTTTGTGAACGAAAGTTTAGTATAAAAAATGGGTGTTATGTGTCTAAACTATATAATATCAAGTCAGGTACGCCCGCAGGAAGCGCATTGGGGCCATTAACCTTCTCATTATATATTAATGATATTTCAACTAGTCTCACTTTACCCCATCTGTTATTTGCAGACGATCTTGTATTTTATGTAGATTGCGATGATTATGAAAAAGGTTTAGTTGAAATTAATAATTGTTACAATAGTTTAAAGGTATGGTGTGAAAAAAACTGCCTAAAACTGAATGAAAGCAAAACAAAAGTTATGTTTTTCCATAAGGCTAATGATTATAGATCAAAAGCATGTATTCCTGATTCAGTAATATTAGGTAATGATAAATTAGAGGTATTACAATGTTTTAAGTATTTAGGCGTTCATATTGATTCAACATTATCATTTAGTAAACATTATGATGTCGTTAGTAGCAAAATGAATGCAGCCATTAGTAAAATGTATACTCTGAAAAGATTTTTTACTGAAAATACAATTAAGATTTTTATCTCATGTTATGTAGTATCCACAGTAGATTACTGTTTTGAAATATGGGGCTGTCAAACAGAAAAAAAATTGGAACGACTCCAGTTAAAAATTAATCGATTTTTACTTGCATACTTTCATCCAGGCTTATCAAGAAAGCAAAAACGAGGAAATAGTAAAAAGAAAGTTCAGAAAGTAAATTATTATGATTTACTAGATAGAGTAAATTTAACAACTTTAGTGGAGAGGAGGTGTATAATGTTAATAAAATTTGTAATTAAATTTGGCAAATCAGATTTGTTTGAAAATTGGTTTATGTTTCGAAATGGGACTGATAAATTTTATGGAACCATTATAATGTCTTCGTGTAAATCAGAAACTTTTAAAAAATCGTTAATATGGTCGTGTACAATTCTATGGAATGATTATGTTAGAAAATGTAAAAATGCGGAAGCACTGAGTTTAAGTTCATTTTTGACATTAGTAGAATCTTTAGTGATAGAGAAACGGAAAACGAATCTATAAATGCTATACATTATTTATTGTAGTATGTAAAGTATTTGGTTACAACTGTTTGCTAGATTTTGGATTTGTCTTTGTCAAGTTAATTGATACTAGCTTAGTGTTGTTGTTAAAATGACATTTTATGGTGTTATGTAATTTAGACCAATTATTTATCATTTTGTGATTTATAACTGACCAATCATTAACACGTTAATAAAGTTCAATCAATCAATCAATTTCGGTGATCATATGATAACCTTTCGGCTCAAAGAAGTCCTGGAATTGACCAATTTTATTGTCCCCTGGATTGTGATGATACTCGACAATGATTAGCTTGAACTTGACCTTATCGAATGGTACTGTGTTGAGAACACGTAGTTCCACCCCCTCAATATCCAAACTCAGGTAGTCCACAACGTCGACATTTAAAGCTGTCAAAATGGTGTACAAAGGAAGACAAGGTAACGTCAGTTTCGGTGTATTTATCTTTTTCATATACAGACCCGGTCCTGCTAATTTACCAAAACTTTTAACGTATAAGTCGATGTAGTCCGGATGAGGCGTCACACACAGGGCAGCATTCACCGCCCACACTTTTCTGTTCTTCAGAAGCTTGTCGAATTCAGCCGGCATAGGTTCGATGAGAACTCCATTCCAACCTAACATTGTTTCCAGACGCAGTGTACTTGATAAGAATCTTCCATCATGGGCTCCGGTTTCCACAAAAAAGAACTGAGTATCCTTCGGAGCACCATCCATTACAAGCATTTGGACCCACTTCAGTTTCTCAATGTTGCACGGTACATCAACTGTCAGCCTGCTGAAGGCAATCGTTTTCACAGTTTCAGGGGACCTCGGAGATACCACCATTTTTCTCTTGACGAAATCCAACAAACAGGGATCAGTCTGGTCGAGAGCTGGTAAAGCTTGAAGTCATCCAAATTACCTGAAATAATACAATGGAACGTACTTAAAATACTGAAAAAGTACGTTTAATTATTTGATTTTAGTAATTAATTAGTGTTTTACTTACAATACGTCGGTAAAGTTTCCTTTGGAACCGGGGCGGTTGTCAGCTGCTTGGAAATCATCGGCCAGGACACGTAAAAAACCCCCACAGTAAAAAAGATGCCAAAAAAGAAACTCCGCGGTGGAAGCTTCATTTTGCCAATGTTGCACTTAATTACGCCTCAATTATAATATAAAATTAACTTAGTTTCAGATCCTTATTATTAGTTTCACTTTAGTGAAGATTTTTTTTAATTGAATGAAAAAATTCTTTTTAACTTTGAGCTCTTAAATAGCTCTGATTTGAACATGAAATGATTTCGAATTTCCATAGCGATACAAGAATGGAATTTGTAGCTTGACTCAAAGTTATATGCAGTTAGCTCAATAGAATTAGACTACAGAGAACGGAAATACTTGGATTTCACTGAAGATTGTTTGTACCACTGACTCTGTACTATATAACCTTAGAGATGTCAAACTACCAACTGTAACTGTGACTGTAACTGTGACTGTAACTAACTGTGAAAACTATACAGAAAAAATAAAAAAATACCTAATTAGTCTGAGATGTAGTACATACTTGTATTAGGCTGTAAGAGTTGTAATTTAATGACTGGAATGTTAAAGGAATTTTTGTTGATGTTGATATTATATTTGTTTTTCTGCCATCTTATGTTTCTGTATCAAGAACAGTTGTACTTCAGGTATACTGACACCTTGTTACACATTTTAGTGGATGTATGTATGTTTTTCTGCTAATAAAGTTTCTAAACTAAACTAAACTAAACTAAACCAACTACGAACTATTCAAATATTTTGACCAGTCGAGTAATTTGCCTACTTTTTTTTTGAAAGCGTTACAAACAACTTGAAATTGCATCACTATTGAAACAGTACAGAGTTGGTTGGAATCTTTGTCTTCATTTTTTAACACGGAGGTATACACTAATTTCCCCTCCTTCTATATTAGTTGAGCTCCATTGTTAGCTCATCTAACTATAATATGAACATGGGCATGAACACTGGAAAGTATCTGTATGACTCTATGTTCAAGAAACACCTGGTCTATGAATACATAATTTAAACGAACGAGTCGAATGATGAGTGATTTGACACAAGTTTCTGTGTAAAAAATTAAAATTCTACCAATTCTAACGGCCATGTGACCGGTTACCGATGAAAATTACTACTTAATAGCTTAATTATCATAAGCAATCGTTGGAATTGTCGAAAACGGAATTTTAAACCACCATAGCGTTCCTAAGGTAGACAGGCAGAGGGATATCAGGAAGTTCATTTAAGCTGTTTGATAAATAAAATTAGTTACCCGGAGGAGTGCACTGTTAGCATTTTGCATTGTTGGCAAGTTGCACTGTTAGCATCTGGAATGTTGGCAAATAGTAATATAATGTTAGCAAGTTTCAATGTTAGCAAATAGAAGTGTTGGCATGTCGCATTTTTAGCAAATCGCCGTGTTGGCAAAATGTATTGTTAGCAAATTATACATGTCAGCAAAGTGCAATGTTAGCTAATCGTCGTCTTTGTTCACCCTGCTGTCCTTTGGCACGATCAGAATTGGTATGTATTGCTGCCCTGGCTCAATGTAATTGGCATAGTTACCTATCTTGTCCTTTCCTCAAAAAACAAAACAAAAAGAGCAGATTAAAATAAACAGAAATTGAAAACAAATATAGTTGAATCAAGTCAATAATTTTGTTGAAGTGACTTTCTGGAAACGTATATCCTGCATCAGACCAATCTCAAAGTTGCATAATTTACGGTATCATCGGTTTGTTAGTATTACACCTGTGCCTGACTCCAAAGACAGCTTTCAAGATGGAACTGCGGAGAGAATTAGCCCTCAAGAAGACGTTCACCATGCTTGTCTTGATCATTGCCAACCTGGCTGCCCATTGTGAAGCTGGAGAATCTGAGCACTCCTATTGCAATAGAATTTATCTGGATGTAATTTTCGTGTAGGCATATGTATTATGTACGCAAATTGTTTGTATGTGTGCAGATTAATAGGGTGGCAGTGAGGAACAACAATTTTATGATTTCACAAGGAAGGCTGAAAATCAGAATTTAAGCACAACTACATATTTGACATTTGCAAATTTGACAAATATTGGCTTTTTAAAATCTGAGGTTAGATTCAAAATTCGAAATACTACTTCACTAAAAAAAGGTGGGAAAGTTCAAATTTTAGAATTTTGAGACGAAAATTATATCCGAAAGGGAACTGGAGTGTGGTACAATGCGAATTTGAAGTCAGATTTCAAATTTGAAATACTACGTTACTGAGAAAAGGTAGGAAAGTTCAAATGCCAGAATTTCCAGACGCAAATCATACCCAACAGGGATTTGGAGGCATTGGATATAACATTGAATCTTAGGTCAGGCTTGAATTTTTTCCTTTTCAAACTTGGGGGAAATCCCAAATCTTACAAAGTAAGGTTTATCAGGCTGAAATTCAGAGTATCAGGGTATTCGAAAGTCCTAATATTAATTTGATGTCTGATTTAAGTTATGGTTTTTCAACGCCGGATGGAGCCCCAAATTTATGCACGATAAGAAACTCAGTACAAAATTTTTGTACTTTGATATGCCAAATTGGAATTTAATGGTCAGGTTAAGACATGGTTGGGGGTCTTAAGCTACCGAAATCATGTCGTAAGTTGACCCCATCTAGAAATCTGTACACATTTGTGTACAGCACGGGTTACTAGTGTTATACATGCCACGAAATCTCCATCTCTCCTCAAGGAGACTACGAAAACTGCGACCAAGGTCCTCCTACACTTTCTCCCTCAACCCCACCAAGCATCCCAATAACTATTACCTGTCAGACAGACACCTGCATAACAACAATTTAAAGTGGAACGACGTTTCAAATTCAAAGAAGTTGCTACGGAATACAGAATTGCACTGGACACACTGCTGGCTGCAAGACATACAGTGAGAAGGAATATTTAGACGAACAAATAAAGTGCGGGATGCCAAGAAGTGGAAACCCGGGAGCCAAAAGTGATTCTGAAACTCGTCAATCTAATACTGGAACGTCTTATCGAATATGCGTATGTTCCGGAGACAAATGCATTGCAGCTGAAGATAGCAGTAATGGTGGAAGTGGAAATGGAGATGGAAATTCCTCAGGTGTGCAAATTTCTACAGCTGGTATGATCTTCATCATGATAAACTTCGCAATTGCTGCTACCTCAATGATTTAGCTTAGAACTACATGCTCCATAAAACTTACTTATTTATTACAATGTATAAACACATGCCAATGAATATTTAAGTTTCAAAATTATCTAAATTTTTATCTCCAATTCTTAAAAATAATATTTTTGTGATAGTTGATGAAGATTGATTTGCTACTGAATCGTTTATTTTTAATTATGAGCTAGCATCTGATATAAATTTCAAGTTCCTTTTTCAAATAGTATTTACTTTGTACACCTACAATAACTGTTGCATTACTTAAAATACAGTTCATTAAAATGGTAAAAATTCATCTGAAAAGTTTCAAATAATTATTTGAAAGCATCTATAGCATCAATTGAAACACACATATTTTTCTGGAAATAATAATACAATTAAAGTGAAGCATTTCTACATTTATTTGTTTTGGCTTGGTAAACGACCCGCCTCCGCCTTCATTTTTATAGTTTAAGAATTCGAACGTACGTTTTTCATACCAAGTGTGTAAAGTAAAGGTTCATTGGTTCATTTCATAGGTTTCTTAAGCCAAGTATGTTTTTCAAATTGTTGCTCAGAACTTTTTGTTACGATTTTAAAATATATTTTTATTTTCATTTGGGACCAACACCCAGCCCGATTCTCACTAAATCATATTATCAGAATCACTCCCAAAATGACGGACCGATCCATTTAAGCTCTTTCACAACCACAACCGAAATCGACTATGAAATCCAACTTGCTGACGAAATCCAAGAAATCGAACTCCTACACAAAATCTCTTCTCGAAAAAGTTGTATAGGATGCCCAGGAGGGATCGGGACGACACACGATGCTACACGACAACTCCAGGTAAATAATACCTTTGTATGCAGTAGAAAAGCCACAATTCTGTTGCCTCGACCTATTCTTAATAAAACATTGCTACTGACTCCTTTCGATGCCCATCAGTTCTTCAGGCACATATTAACTGCTTACTCGAGTCCAGTTGCAAAAGATATCCCACTAGAATCCGTTCTTACCTTCCTAGTTTCCGAGGCCAAAGTCTATTTTCCTCTAAGGTACCAATACATTCATGCCAGGAAGCAAAGATTTCCGTAGAATATGCACAATTGAGCGTGGGTACCCTTATAGATTGTCGGACGCTTACAGAGCACACAAGATCAGATCTAACCAGTGAAGTCATTCAAGCAAATATAAACGCTTCGAGTGAAAACTATTTTTGTGACGAAGTGGTTATCGTGGGTTGCAGCCTCAGGCTTAACAACCATGATGCTCAAATGATAAATTGTACAACTTGGCACCAGTGTGACTTGCCACCAAACGACTTGCCATCCGGCCAACTTAACACCAAACAATGTGCCGTCTATACAACATGCTATCGACATTACTTGCCATCAATTAACCCGCCATTAAACAACTTGCCATAAATGAAAAATGTCATCAATTGATCATGCTCAAATTTTAGTGCGGCCTTCCGTTTTGCACACTGGAAGAATGTTTATACCCTGTGAGACAAAAATGATTTGATCTCTGATATGATCATGATCCGTGGCTATCTTGAATCTTGACCATTGCACTACTGCTGTGCTGACTGACCATTGTGAAGAACGAGAAATATCGTGAGATTTTTGCGGGTGCAGTAGTAAAGCTGGCAGCAACTGGTATGATGATCATCATGGTGAACGTCGAGATCACTGCTGCATCAGTGATCTAGGTTTAAGTTTAAACTGTTCGCTACTAAAATTAAAACGAACGTACGATTTCAAACAAATATTCAAAATTAACTTGTATCTAAATTTTTAATGATATCATTCAATAAATAAATGTGTTTGATGTGAATCTAATCTGAAAATAACTCGCTGCTAAATCATTTATTAGAAATTAATAACTTAATAGCATCTAGTTAATTTTCTATTTTAATTTGTCTTTTTCACATACTCGTTATACAACCGCAACTGCTACATTGCAGTACTTGGATGTAGAATAACGCCACTCACTTTGTTTTCATTCACAACTGGGGTGACTTGGGACTCAACAAAGTTTGCTACTGTTTTGGGGTTGCCAACGTACATCTGACAGCGTGATCATAATGCTTACCAATTAACAAAACATTTCATTACAGGGCATTTTTCATGTTTAAGTTCATGCCATTTTTTCTCATCTGTGTGAAAAGGTCAAATACTTAAAATAAATTATTATTGACGGTTTGCCTCACAACTAATAAATGAATTACACAAATAAATAGAAAAAAATCAGTCTATTACCTAGTGA
>JAQFXM010004949.1:0-15972 GCA_034693345.1 Entomobrya multifasciata
ATAGCTTAACAAATCTGTATATCAAAAGATTTTTTTGAATTTTGGGCCAAAAACACCCCTTAACGCATACCGTCCTTTCATGATAACGTTTGTCAATTTTAGGGATTGCTTGTTATGTTTCGACTTATATCTTACACGTAAGAACCAATAATAGCAAACATCACACTGGCAATAAATTCAGCCATTTGAATCGTGTCTCCAGCTTTACCTGCACGTTGTAGATAACCCTCGATAATAGTCCGAAGGCCAATATGAATTACCATGACAATGTTTATTAAAAATGATGCAATTGTTGCAAAGCTGTATTTCCTTTAAAATAAAATACATATTGATTTCGCAAGAAACCCACAAATTTTATTTAGACAATTCAATTTTGTAATTTATAATCGTTTACCTGGATTGTACTGTGCTTTCCAAGTCGCCCTTCCCAAATAAACCAGAAATTGGAACGATCCCAACAATATGTCCGAATTGCAACAGGGGACGTATACAGTTAAACAAGTCATCAGTGTTCTTTGATTTCAATTGCTTAGAACTACTTTCGAAGTCATTTTCTTCAACGAAACCTTCCCTTACTTTTAGAACGTATGCAGATAAGCTCCTTTCTATATTAATGTTTTGTGGGGTATCATGCGAAAAAGTTTCCATGTCTACTTTTATATTTTGCTATGAAACTTACACAATATCCCATTTTTAGCTTACCTGGATGAATTTTCGAGCTGATATTTTTCATCGAGTCTAGAGAAGTTCTGTAACTACTCAAGTTTTAGACACTTCAACAGTATGTATGTAAGTTACATTCGTTACATGTGACATGTGTCATAAACTAAAACCCAAACCTGTCATAACCATCAGAGAAATCAAAGCATCAATATACGCGAGCAAACCTTTAAAATTGAATTTTGAAAATATGCAAAAGACATTCATATGAAGTGGCATGCCTTTCCTACAAACTAAAGCCAAGAATCGAGTTTCTTCAAAAAATTGGAATATTTTCATGTCTTGACAACTACTGTTTCATATTTTCATTCGGTATACTATGGCACCCGAACCCAAACTCCGACATTATGAAAGTATCAATTCATTTCACACATAATTTCACAATTTCCTCCTTGACAATGATATTCCCAATATATTAAAGAATATCGATTTCTATGACAACTGTCATTTTGATTGAATATTGAAACTAATGTAAGCAACATATAAGAATAAAATGGCTATGTTTAGAAATAAAAAGCTAAGAATAGGTGGGATCGGTGTAAGTAAAACAACAAAAGAAAATCTTTCTTAGAAAGATATCCTTAAGCCATATTTTTGTAACAATAGTTAGTACATTTATATGTAGAAATATGCCTTTTAAAGATATTTTTATCGTCTAATTGAAATTGCAAAATTACATGTTCGGACAATCCAGTATTACGAAATACGAATCCAACAACGCACATTATATTAGAGCATGTTACGATTTGCATACCCAAAAAAAATACCAACAAAAATATTGATTACGGAGAAAAAATGAATTCATAATTTAACTAATTAACCCTATATTTCAAATTTTTTCCAACATGTTCATCAAAATAAACTGCCATTTTTAGTAGTTTTGGTCTGTAGAGAGATCTTGCTAAATAGAACTTGGTATTGCATAAAGACATGAAGTAAATAGGATACAGAATGCAGAGAGTACGAATGACGCAATCCGTGTTTTATCAAGTTTCTCATGAATTGTGACATGAATCAAAGAGCTGATTTCAATTATGACTATTTACTATCAAAGTGATTTAGTATAGTTTGCCAGTGTACTTAAAATTTATAGCTTAATGACACTGAAATACGATCCACATCGAATTCTAATAGCCTGAAAGCTTATGATTTGTCATGTCATATCATACGTTGAATTTGATTTTGATGGTAGTGCTGAGTGCTGACGCTAGTGAAAACTAAACAACAAAGAATCTGTAATTTTTTTTAAAGGAAAACTCTCTATAATTCGTTAAACATTTTAGTACAACATCCTTTAAGTAAACAACAGACCAATCGAATACATAAGGAAAAACTGGAGAAAAGCACGGGAAAACAGATCCACGAATATATTTTATCACTAACAACGCATCCTGACGAACAATACATTGCATATTTTGAAGGTTAAAGCTTTCTGAACAAAACAAAATTCATATTTGCTAATTTCAATGTCAACTACTGATGCATACTGTACGATAGCGATATCGGAGGATGCATGTATTGCATGCTCATGGTTTTTATATTTCATCCGCTTACAAAAACTTGTACTAGTATCGCGCAAGTGGGCTTGGTACAGAAAAGAGTATTCCATTCCATTCCATTCGTACTACATTTTATTCCTACTAGTGGTGACTGGTACATTTATCATACTTCATACAAAAAATCAATTTTTTAGTTACGATACGATTGTGCATATATTATATTTTTGCAAAAGTAAACCGAAAAACATTTCCTATTGCCTCTTCAACTTGCATGTGGCATGCATATTGTTTGCACTTACTTGAACAAGAGGTGTGAGGCCAAGCCGTGTCAAAAGTGTTTTTTACCTTGAAATGCACTAAACGTTTAATTTCGTTTCTTTCGTTCGAGTAGTATTGCATGAAAACTAGCAACTCATACAAGTGCTTCTTTTAAAAAATGCAACAGTCCGCTGTCCATTCAGCTCTAATTTCAGATTTAGATTCGTCAACCATTTGGAATAATAATGTGACCTGACGCTGGCTAGACTCAACATGGATATGCTACAAATAAATGCTACCTGAAAGATGTTTTGCAAGTTCGAAAAGTCTTTTCATTTTACATGTCTTTTTGTTTATGTAAATTTTATACAAAGTTGTCTTTAATGGTTACAATTTGATTCACAGAGTTTGAAGTTAAAATATCATAAAAATCAATTTTTCATGCTATTGAAAGTAAAATGAGTAAGATTTTAGACTCGTTGTTATACATATATATCGAAATGAGATATGCAATAAAATTAAATACAATTTACGCAGCACTTCTAAACAACCATAAACGATCAATTTGCTTTTGTACCTGGAACTGCATCGTTTTTTCGTATCTCTAAAACTAACTTGTGATAAGAATTAAACTAAAAGGCTAGATATGCGAATGTAATAATAAGATGACTCATTCTTTGCTTATTTATTTGAATGCTTGTAATGCAAATATTGTTCAGCAACTTAATTTTAAGGGGAAAATGAAGTGGCATGTGCGGAAAGAAAGCCTTGTCCTAGAAAATAGACGAGATAAAGTGCATTGTTATTCAGTTTTCACATCCCCCAATGAGTATATAAGCAGTGTGAACAGAAAATTATACTTGTCAGTTACTTTATCAAGTTTTTTGCTTATGCAACTCTTAATCACTGGAAATCAAACCTAATAGTGCCGTGAAATTTGGATATCTTTTAGACTTAAAACGTTTCATTTCGTAGCATTTCTCAGTTGCCACGTAAAAGTGCATGCAAAGATCATGCATGCTAGAAGCAAACAAGGAATTGACGTCTGAACGAAGTGCAAAATGGATAGCAAAGAGTTTTTGAATTCCCTTAAACAGGTATTTTAAAATATAGTTTTAAATTGTTGCATATTTAAAGAATCACCTCTAAAAAGGTTTGCAGGTCACATAATGCTTATTTAACTATTTCGTAATAGCTACCAGGGAACCGGAAAACCAAATCGATTTTAGAATGGGGCATGACGGCTAAACGAAGTAAAGGTAAAAAAAATATAAGTTTTTGTAACAATTTAATTATTCGTTTATTGGGTGAAATTATGGCATTGTTAAAAATAAAGCATAGCATAATATGCCGGGTTTGCATCTACCAAATCATGGCTATTTGTATTATGTCCAGCAACATCCTTCGACACTCGAATCTAATAATTCAGAGAATATTTTTGCCTGATCAAAAATTCAACTTGTTTTAATACGACAGTAGATTGGTACAGAAGGAATTAAATATGTTTTAGGGAAAGTCATCATGGCCAACTGGCACATTATTTATTTTTATTGAAACGATTTAGATGCAATCGGTATCCACAATGATGTTGAGCAGTATCAACTTACAATGGATAAAATAACGCACTTGTTTCTCCCAAAGCGGACTCCAGAAACTTTACAAACTAACCTGGAGGAAATTGAAGAATCTATTCTGAAGTCATTTAATGATTCAATTATCAAAACCTTGAGCGAATTTCCCCTCCTAGAACAGCAGTTGAATTCGACAAAGTTGATGTTTCAGAAATGGATCGAAATTCAACCAAAATCTGATAATTTGGAGCGCAGTAATAATTTGCGAAACGAAATTTTATCGTTGGAAAATGGGGAAACTCTGCCCATTTATGTTCGAAATCAGAATAGTACACTGCTCATTTCTAAACAAGACGATGAAACATTATCCGTAGCAACATATCGATCATCATTAAACAATGAAGCAGTTATGTCAACTGTGGGTTCTCATTTAGTACAATTTCCAGAAACAAAGGAAACAATACGAAACATTGAAATGTTACAATCTGAAGAATTTGTGAAGCAAATATACGAATTATCTGTGGGAGACATCGAAATTTCTTTACCAAAAACTACGAAGGGAGGAGCTGAGTTCAGGGAAACCAGGGACGTCGCAAATCCACACCTTGTGTCAGATTGGATTGTAGGGCTCCTTGTACCTGCAGAGAACTCCCAGTATCTCACAAAACAAGTCGAAGTCACTAAGAAAATCAGGGATCAAGTCACATTTGTCACAAAAGCAGCAGGCTCCCTGCCATTTCGTCGTTCAGGAATGTTCATGTCGATGAAAGTAGCACTACAGCTAAAACTACTGGACAATCTTAAAAATGACCAACTCCAAGCAAAGTATATTTTTAAGCTTCTCATGCTGCGAATATTTTCACAAGTCGCATTGGAATATTTCAAACAAAGTCAGTTACGGAAAAAAGTGGATTTGGACTTATCGAGTCAAATATTAGCGAAACTGGGAATTCGTGTTAAGAAGCTGGATGATTACTTTGAAGACAAACTGAAAGAACCAACATTATCAGAGGAAATGAAACTATTGAAAAATAAATCGTTGGAATTCACAGAATCAGTCATAAATCAGCTAAAAACTTACATTCAAACAGCATGGGACAAGGTTTATGGTAAGCAAAATGACAATGGCAGTAGCTTTTCAACAAAGGCCGAGAAAAATAATGACTTTACCAAAAACACACACAATTATTTTGATGATCTGGAGCATCGAATTCCTCAGCTGAATTCATGTATCGAATCTCTTAAAAATTCTAGCTATGAATCTACTGGTAGTGGCTTAAAGTCAGGTTTCAATGGCGTCACACCTTTAGAAAGGTACACTACAGCATCATCAATTTCATCCTTTTCGAGTTCCTGCCCTCAAGAGAATAAGCTGAGGATTTGGCTTTTTGACACTGAAAACTTCATCAAGTTTGCCTGCACCAGCAGTAGCATTGAAGCATCTGTAATTTCAAAAATCTTACAAAAGTATTTTTCAAATGCTCAGCAATACTACAAAAATAATCCAGTAGGAATGAGTCAAATGTTTCTGGTGACCTTGAAAGGATTTTCTCTTATTGACAAAATCGCAAGGATGATGTACCCTCTCATGTCGGAGTACAAATTGGAAATAAATCCAGAAATTTTCGAGCATCTCATTCTTCCCTACGAAAGAGATATGAAATTATTGGAGGAGCTAAATGATTATTTCACATCTCGCGATCAAGCAGCTAGAAGATCAGTTTGCGGAGTATTGAGCCGGGTTGTAGACAAAAACAGTTTTACTGTTCGATATGCATCTTGCGACGAAAACATGAAATCACTCCGAGAAAAGATTTTGACGAAGATTGAACAAGATGTCCAATCTAAAATGAGGGAAGTTGAAATTACCAGGGAGCAATGTCGAAAAATGCAGTTACGGATTGATACGGAAATTTGCAAGTGCGAATTTCATGAAACAAAAAGATACAAGAGATGGGGAAAGTGGTTCAGATGCAAAATTTTAACCTGTGACACATGCCGGTTAAAGCCAGTGTTGAGGAATTTGAGGACCTCGGTTTCCTATTACGAGCGCACTTTGCCGGAAAATGAAACTTTGCAATGGGCTGTAGTATTTGAACTGGCTATTCCAAGTGAATTTGCAATTTGGAGAGATTTCTTTGCTTTTTTAAAGTATGAAATACTTGGTCAACCCATATTCAATGGAGAAAGCAACGGTTCCCTACCCATTCAATGGTTAAGTTATACTGGTTTAAAAATGCATACAAGCAAATCATCCATGAATTTAAGCTTGGGTAGTTCAACCCTACCATCATCATGTACACATTACACTAAAGAAAACTTGGACGTTCTCATGTACACCAACAATGAAAGCTACATAATTCAGAATGGAATGAACTGTCATTTTCTCTACAAAACTGTTGAAACCCCAACAAAATGTGTTAAAAAGGCATGCACATTTCAAATAAATGACACTTCTAACAACGAGTCGTACAAAACTCTCCAGAACGAGCTACTTTCCACTAGCCACACACAAAACCAAATTCTGGCACGTCAATATAACTGTCACCAGAAATTATCTTTGCATGAATTCATCGCATATGGGTCCCTAAGAGCAGGTCACAGGATTCAACTAAGAAATCTATTTGAGGCAATTCACAGTGGAACATTGTCCTTAGAACAGGAACCAGTTCTGGCACTAATTCTACAAACCATTTGGCAAGTAGGCCCAAGAAACGCAGAGAAAATTCGGGAATCCCACCTGGACTTCCAGAATAATGATTTCGCGGAAGAATTTCTGGAGTTGCTAGACAACCTTGTCAAAATAAACGATGCAAATTACAGCAATTCCCTAATTGTTCTAACTGCTGTGATTATAACCCGAAGAATTGCAGATTTGAATTCAGCCATTGATGGAAAATGCTACCTGGTCGTGAAGAAATGGCGCGTGGTTTTGAAAAAGTGGATGGCTAAAATTGAAGTGGAGCTTGACAAAAATGATCCAGCTTTCACCGGTTCCCTTAAAATAAACATGTCTGAAGTAATAATGAGTTTGCTGTTGTCCTATGATATTTCAAGCCATTCCAAGCTGGATGCTGTCATTAAGGATGAAGAGGACATTGTAAATATCCTGGAAGCACTCCATCGTTATAACCAAAATATGAAAGAGAATGACTGCAACATGTCAACTTTTATGCAGACGCTGCTAAAAGTTGCTCAGAATGTGCCATTGCGGCTGGAAATGCAGAGAAATATTCGCATAGCTGAGAACAAAATCTACCACAATGCTGTTTTCAGTTTTATTTCCTCTCATTGGAATAAGGCAGACAAGACAAATTTCAAAGAGATGACACTTAAAGACGAAAACACGATTTGTGTGGAATACTTGGACAATAAAACGGGCACTGGAGAAAGTGATCACTTGACATTCGATCTAATCATGGGTTCGTTTTTGGTCAATGGCAATTCCCAACAGATGCTACCGATGAAGGTACAACATCATAAGTTGTTTCAAATGTATTTTAAGGATGAAAGCAATTTGCGAGTTCAACAGGATTCTAAGAATGTAACAAGAACAGCTACCAAATTTCATGGAAAACACTACGAGTTTCATCAAAATATGAAAATAACTCGTCTGCTTAGAGTTGGATCATTAATTAGTTCATCCAGACTAACTCCTAAAGTATCGCGAATGAGTTATTCCTATGATTCTGATTCAAGCCCAACCAACTTGTCAGACGACGACGAGGGTGAGGAGTCATTTTTATACTACGAGGACCGCTACTCTAATTTTTCATCAACACTTCGTCACTTTGGGAACTCAGACGTTGTCATCAAAGAATTACAAGATGATGGTAACACATTCATTCTTTTGGATTCAGACTATTTTGAAAATCGTTTGTCAGACTTTTTTATCAGAGACTTCACGCACTGGCTCGATCTTGAACAATGCGTCATTTATTTCCGACCTATGTCAGGTTATGAAAAGCCGTACGAGTATCAACTGATATTGGACCAGTCCAGTGAAGCAAAATCATGGAAATTGTTCGACATCCAGAAGAAAGCTTTTGTACTTTCAATAGACTCAAGTGGATTCAAGCATGTGTCATCCCTTTTATACCGATTGGACCACAGTCATTTTATAAATGTAACGCTGGACAAGGGAACAGGGGACATTACAGCTTTCTTGCGTAGACACAACCTAAGATTTTTGAAGAAGGGAGACAGTTCTCTTCTTTCAAGCGTTGAATATCCAGGTTTCTCCGTATCTCATATACAAGGAAACGAGGGCTCTGGGACTCTTTTGGGGCTACAACAAGGTCTTTTGATGGAAAACAATGGAAGACGACTTCTATTGGTGCCTCATTCTTCTATCAAAATTAAAAAATATGAACCCCATCAAAACTCAGTAATTTCTTTGGCAACCTTACAAAAACCTCCGTGTTTTGTATATGAGTTTGATGACGTTTTAAAGAGATTGAAAGCCCACAACAGCAAAGCAGCTTGGTTGTATCTTGCAGCACTTCACGCGTCAACGTCCTCTCAACTTCCGGATCCATTTACTGAAATAACTGGTACCGAAATGGCTGTGAGGATCCTGCAGTCTGCATGCGTGTGGTCATGTGCCCCATATGATTATGAATCATTGAGCATATTGAATTTTATCACAAATCTGTCTCCAAAGAGAAAATATTACGGAAGATCCAAAAATGACATGGGTTCCATAGAAATGGTGGAGTGGCCAGAAGGGCTACCTTCCATGGGCGCTTATGATGGATTTGCTTTAATTGTCGAAAAATTACTGGAAGACAGCTCAAAACTTGCTGTGCTTTACAGCAGTAGCAATTCAAATGAAAATGTTGAAGACACAAAGTCATCTTATTCCGATCGTCTACAAATCAGAGCATATTCCAGATGCTTGGCAATGTATAATCCCGCAGTATTTGTGCAAAATCCAAAATATTTCATAGCCTCCAAACGGTCTCTGTTAAATGCAGGCTACTGCATGGATAAAACATTTCCCTTGCGTGATTCTACAGAAAAGTTGAACCTTTCTAACTTATCCATCATTTCATACAGTCGACTTGAAAACACAATGATGCCACTTCTATTGGATGGTTACTTTCAGAAAAATAACCTGGAAAATTTTCTTCTACAAAAGGGTAAATCACTTGATGCCCACCTACCAGGATTATCATTGGACGAGCCCTCAGGGTTCTGTGATTTTCTTTTCTTGGATTTCCATTACAACTGGCTTAAGCTGTACACGATGGCAATTTCCTGCAAAACCAAAGAAGAAAGTAATTTGTACACTTTGATTTTATCTGCATTAGCATACAGAGGAGCACCTATGGATCAAATTTCCAATTTACATTGCATTTCAATGCAAGCTAAAAGCTTTCCTAATGTTCCAAATTTGGAGCAAGAGAATTGCTTCTATTCAGAGCCCACCAATTACAGTTATGAAATTTCAAAAATTGAAGAAGTCCTGAAAAGCAACGCGAAAGAATTTACGGCCCTTCAGATGCCAACTTCTCCGAGATTGCCGACAGGTAACAGCTTTTATTTGTCAAGCGAATTAAGCGTATCACAAGAAGAATATGCAAAGAAGAAAGAGGAATATGAAAAGGATTTGAAGCAATACATTGCCCAAAAAGCAGCGTACGAAAATAAAATCAAAACTAGCTGCAAATTCATTAGTTCTGAATTAAGAGCTAAATATTGGCCTTGTGGAAAGATTGAAACGGAGGAATTGACTCAGCTTCTGGAAGCTCATGACATTGAAATCCAACCGACAATCGAAGAAATTAATGCGCACTTCGAATTTTGGTTTCGAAATTATAAATTGAAGCTTTTTATCACGGATGTACAAGGCAAGTTGGATGAACATTTTGATGTGCTCCGAATTGTCAAATCAACAGAAGTACTGGGAGACTTCCGAAGTTTATTACCCAAGAGCACATTAGCTTTTGTCAAGGTAAAAGATCCACTACATATTGGGCTGGAAGACCTTATTGATCAGCAAAGTGTGGTGAATACCGATACAGAGGAAATGGAAGTCATTTTCAGGACTGGAAAATGGGATAGTGGGGCATATCGTTCAGCTGAATTGGAAAAGAAGAAATTTGAAGAAAAGGCCGAGGAACTAAAGATATGTCTGTTATGTTTAATGACCAGGAGTCTCTGCACAAAAATTATTCATTTGACTGGCATTTCTCCAAGATTGGACCCAATCAACATTTTGCGGTATATTTCAGAGAAAAATGATTCTAGTAGAATGAACTTGATAAAAAGTTATGCTGGAGCCTTGGGAGTACTATGGAGTCACATGAAAAGATGGAATAGGTTGGTCAGAGCTCAAAACCCATCAGATGTTGAGCGAGAGCGTTCAAATCCTGGACATGAAAATTGGTCTCCAGCAGATCACCCTGACTGGCTTTTGTTGGAACTGGAATTGGACATCATGATTCGACCAATTCAAGTCCAAGTGGCAAATCAAATGATAACTATGCCTAATTACAAAAATGGCGTCACACAACTGAATATGGGCGAAGGTAAAACTTCTGTCATTGTTCCCATGTTATGCTCCACTCTTGCAAAAAATGATGTCCAGCTATGCCGCGTAACTGTTCTCAGTTCCATGTTTAAAATGAACTTAAACAGCTTGACATTTTCAATCGGGGGTTTATTAAATCGTAGAGTTTATTCGGTTCCTTGTCGGCGAGACATGGAAATTGATGAAAAATGTGTGGCAAAGATAAAAGAAGCATACAAAGAATGTTTGGAAATGCAGGGAGTTGTTTTAACGCTTCCAGAGTATCGCCTCTCATTTCGCCTTTTGGCTTATGACAAAGTTTTAAAGAAGGAGCCAGTTTTGGGATTAGCCATGCTCGGAATAGAAAACTTTCTCAGGCAATTCTCCAGAGATGTGTTGGACGAGAGTGATGAGCTATTCAGTGTGAAATACCAACTAGTCTACACAACCGGGGATCGCAAGGACATTGACGGAAAGGATATGAGGTGGGTCACTTGCCAGGAAGTGCTTGCAATGATTCACAAGATTGGATTAGAGTTACAAAAGAAGCATGGAACACAAGCGGTGGAAGCAGATAGAAATGCACAGGATACCAATCCTCATGAATTTTCAACCTTAAGACTACTCGGTGAATCCTACTTTACTGAGTTTATAAACATTTTGGCAGACGAGTATTTGAAAACTGTGACAATTACTGCCACACAAAAGAAGGTTGTCAAAAGATTTCTTGTGGAACAAGACATAAGTATTGATGAACACATGGATGTGATAAATTCGATTTTCAAAGAGGAACCCGAGCAGTTAAAAAAGATTATTTTGATTTCTGGGTACCTTAGAAGAGGAGTACTTTGCTTGGCGTTAACAAAGCGTTGGAGAGTAGAATATGGGGTAAATCCGAAACAAGGATTTCGCCGCATGGCAGTCCCTTTCCGGGCAAAGGATGTGGCAGCAGAGAAAACTGAGTTTGGTCATCCCGACTTGGCTATAATTTTAACCCATTTGAGTTACTACTACTCGGGGCTGGATGATACACAGTTGCAAGAAGTGTTTGATATTTTGAAGGGTGAAAAGCTACCTGAAGCAACTTACTCATCTTGGGTATCACCGGACATTGTTCCGAACCTCCCAGACTTTCTGAAAAAATACCACAGTCTCAACATGAAAGATGCTGCACAAAAGAAAGAACTATTCAAAATATTGAGGAGACATAAACTGGTCATCAATTTCTGGCTATCACACTGTGTTTTCCCTCAGGAATGTAAACAGTTCTCTGGGAAACTGGTAATGACTGCCTGGGATCTCTGCTATGAGCGACAACAGTTTCCAGTAACGGGATTCAGTGGAACAAAAGACTCGAAGATTTTGTTACCTCTCATGATTTCACAGCAGGACCTAGAAAAGCTTAGAGACACTGACGATCAAATGGAAGTAACTCTTCTTCGACCAGAAAATACAAATCATAAAGGATTTGAAATGGGCGTCACATGCTCAGAAATTTTGAAATGCATGAAGCAAGACAACTTAAAGGTTTTGATAGATGCTGGAGCGCTTATGTTGGAATGTAGCAATGAGCAAGTCGCTAATCTTTGGCTGGATATTGATTCTGATATAGAGGCCATAGTTTACTTTAGCAAAGAAAACGAACTACTGGTTAAATGCAGGGAAGACCTAAAAAGTCCAGGTATTCCATTTGACGTATCACCGTATCAAGGACGTTTAGAAAAGTGTGGCGTGTTTTTAGACGATCAACACACCAGAGGTACAGATCTCAAGTTTCCAGAAGGATCCAAGGCATGCGTGACCATTGGAGCGAGAATGAAAAGGGACAAGCTAATTCAGGCTTGCATGCGAATGAGAAAGTTGGGCAACGGACATTTCGTAACATTCTACCTTTCCCATGAGGCTCATGACAAGGTTATGTCTAACAAAAAATCAGCAATTACTACACAAGCTGTACTTGATTGGGTTAATTTTAACAAAGATGAAAGCAACAAAGATGGATTGTTATACTGGGCGTTAGCGGCACGAAACTACGCTCAAAGGCTGGCTGCTGAAGATATTTTTCATTATCCTAATCATCAGTCACCATTTCAAGTTAATACTGAAGATAGCAGCTTATCAAGCCGTGCAGCTATTCTTGCAAATCAGTGTGTGGATACTGAAATTGTTGAATTGATGGAAATGTACGGTCAGTTCACACAGACTAACAAGCTAACAGAGCTCATTCCCAAGTGGTTTGCCTTGACACAAAGGAAATTGCAAAGTAAAAATGATGATCAACCAAATGCATGCATATTTCAAAGGTTTGATCAAATTTGTAAAGCTGTTCGAGAAAGATGTCTGGAGCACATTCCAAACAAAACACATGTCTCCTCAAATTCAGGAACGATGGAGGAAGAGCAAGAGAAAGAGCTGGAGCTGGAGAAGGAAACGGAAGTGGAAGAGGAAAAGATTGAGGAAAGACCTGGGAAAGCTCAGCCTGCCCAACATTCTTTGCACCCAAACGTTAGAGAAATTGTTCTTAACGGAAGTCCTATTAAGGGCTTTATGCAGAATGTGGGAAGCATAATGCGGTTGTGTGAAGTCTTTAAAAACACAACATTTTGGAATGAGGTTCAGCCAGACTGCTGGAATGGAGATGTGTTTGCGACGTATGACTTTGCATCCACAATAGCAGGAGCTTCACAGACGGATTTATATTTGAGACCAATTCAGTACATGGCCTTTTGCAAGTTGGAATCAAAACCATGTGGAGGTTTGTTGATTTTAAGTCCCTTTGAAGTCAATGAATTACTGCCCCACTTTCAAAGTGGAAGAGCACAAAGCAAGCTTCTCATGTTTTCTTTGCGAAGAACAGAAAAACAGGATTTACTACTGAACAGAACTCGTCTTCAGCTGCCTGCATTGCAACAAGCTGTTGTGATTCCGGAAGACAGTTCGAAAAACGTATCACTGTTACTCGCATCTGGAAGTTTGTATTTTATCAATGACCAAGAACAATCAGCGTACATAAAATTTCTTGGTTTGGTTCCAAAGCCGTGGTCCGATGCAGAAAATCAAGCATTTGAGGATGGGAAGATCACGAAGTCAGGATTTTTACTGCCTGAGCATCGGCTATTAATGCAGGGAGATGTAGGAGAAAGTGGCGTTGAGAAAATTATGGGATTTAACAAAGATCCTACACAACTGGTGAGGATAATTCTGGAGAAGCGGCATCCAGTGGTTAGCCCAGTTACGCATGTCAGACGTCTTTTGGAACAAAAGCAACGGGTTGAATTTGCACCTTGAAGAAAGATGAAGTTAACGTGTAGTTAAGCACGACATAATTATATTTAGTAGGCATATTAGACGCATAATAATCATTATATCACTGAAAATATTATGGAAATTGTAAATGAACGATAATTGCATTTCAATAAAACATATTCCAATCACTAATTTGGCATTTCCGATTTATCTGTCACAGCAGTGGACATACATTTGTGTATTTTTTAAAATACATATCTACATACATATTACATATACACTCTTCTCTCTCATATCAAATATCACAATGAGTTAGTTCCTTAAAATTAAGTCAGATTTTGCATGATTATGACAACTAATTCTACCGGTGACCGGAGAGATGGCCAACGGCCAACTAGTAAGCCAGGGTTCCTAATAAGAATGTAACATGCATACTGTATATCTAGGACATGATTGTACATTCATTTTACATTACCTCTTTTAATATTTATGATTTTGAAAATACATCTTAGATTATTCAAAACCCCATACAAATATTATTGGTTTGTCTTTTAAGCTAATTTTAAAGGGTAATAAGTAATGTAATTATAAAATTTAAAGATTGGTTTACTTTTTCGAATATTTGTAAAAAAACAAATCATAGCATAGCAATAACAATGTATTGTTGAGAGACTAAAAGCTCTAAATGTTCATTACGTATCATAGTCAAAGTTATACCTTCAATGCAAATATATCCTTAACGTACATAGAGCGCAATTCATAAGCAAAATGGCTTTATTTAACAAAAAAACAGACTATCCATTTAATAGCATCCATACTTTTTAAGTTGCCTTATAAAAACTTAAATTGTATTGCATTGCAAGTAGTACATAATATTGTTCCACTACCACTGCCATAATTTTAACACACTGAACACTATCTTTATGCTGCACACAATTTTTTTTATCGATGATGATGTAATATGGAATTAGCTTCACGTAATATAATATTTGACATTGAATAACTAACAAGCAACTAAATGCACGATGATATTTTAACATAAACAACTTATATCGTTGTATGTTGTATGACTGACCTGCAACTGATAACATAGTAGTACTACTACCACTGCACATTGCGCAATGCATGAAATGTAAAATGATCAGATCACGCATACATATATTTTATTTAGTTAAATACCAGCCTGTTGTTTAGCCTGCCTAAAAACTAAAAATAAATTTAAACTAATTCTGTTGGTTTCAATTAATATTTCGACAAATTAACTCAAAAATTTTCGTAATCTGAAAGAGGAAAAACTAAAGAATAATGGTTCTCGGGGTGAGTTGAAACACAATTCCTAGATTTGTGATTAGTGATCATTCGATGAATTGTAAGATTGTTGTTTTGTTGATGTAAATGTTAGATTAGCGAGGAGGAAGTACAATGTCCTTTGTGTCTCCGCTACCATAACATCCAACGGAAAAGTGTCCAAGCTGATGATGAACTTGTACAAACCCAGAGGCCTTCATTTGGTGAAGTTATCTGTGGAACGACCAAGGTCATGGGAGCTGCCAGTGTAGTTGCCATGCTACTTTCCCGAAGGGAGATTTCCAGTAAACTGGAGCAAGCAGATTCACTGTCATTAAGCAATCTAAGGATGGTCACAAGAAATGGTCACATTGCTCCCAATTTTGGGAAACTTGTTATGGCAACTATGGTGTTGACGGGAGTGGTGTACAGTGTTTGGAGTTGGGTTTATAAACAAAAACTAAGAAGACAAAGAGAGGAAGAATTTCGGGGGACTTTGGAAATTTGCAAGGAATGTTGGGGACAAATTAGGGAGGTTTTGTTGAATGCTGCTGGGGATTCAGGTTAATTATGTTTTCAAGTAAGCGTAGTCATGCTCATGCTACAGAACAGAATAAACGAACACTAAAGTTTAGTTGTTTGCTGTGTTTAGGACTTATAAATAAAACTTTAATGGACATTCAATTCAATTCGCACTGAAATAATTTTCAAGTTCGGTGTGTAAAAATAAAACTAGTTCGGTGTGTAAAAATAAAACTATGTTGCTAGTAAATCAAGGCACAATCCTAAACATAAGCAAAGATCCTGGTGTAGGCACTCGATTCCTATTGGCTAATGTGAAGTTAAGCCAAGCTCTGGATGGGTGTCCCTGTGTATG
>JAQFXM010004950.1:0-15972 GCA_034693345.1 Entomobrya multifasciata
ACTAGTAAGGTCGAAGTGGGGTTTATTCTAATTGCGTGTTTGGTTTTGTAGGCACCTTTGACCTTTCCAAAATGTTTCGTTTAGTCAGCCAACGAATGCAAACGGCAGTGCGCGGAGGATTTTCCGCTGCCGTTAGTAAAAATGCCCAGCCAGGTAATTTGCACATTTTAGTAGAATATTTAACTGATTTGGTTGAAAAACATTGGTTGGATTTTTAATATACTATATTCATATATTTTTTAACGTATTTGTAGCTGCTGCAACTGGAGCTGTGAGGTGGATGTCACATGAAGTCAAAGAAACTGATGAGGAATTCGACGCCAGATACGTTGCGTTTTTCAGCAGGCCTGATATTGATGGGTGGGAAGTCCGCAAGGTATGCGAACCTAATTTTTAAAACTATGTTACATTTCTATAAAAGTGTTGCGGATTCGGGATTTAATACGTTCTTTTATTTTAGGGGATGAATAATTTGATCGGTATGGACTTGGTACCAGACCCAAAGATCATCAGTGCAGCTCTGAGGGCATGCCGAAAGCTGAATGACTACTCTCTCACCACAAGATTCCTTGAAGCCATTAGGATGCGTGCTAATGCTGCTAATAAGGATATCTACCCTTATGTCCTTAAGGTAGTTTTTGATAACTTGGATTCAATCAGTTACTATTCCAGAGAAATAAGATGTTTTAATATAACTTGTAACTGTTTTTTTGTAGGAAATTAAGCCAACTCTTGATGAACTGGGCATCAGTACCCCCGAAGAGCTGGGCTACGACAAACCTGAGTTGGCTCTCAAGAGTGTTTTTGACATTCATGGTTAACTACAGTCATCCTAATATATAGTATAAAATTCATGCCGTAGTTCATTTCTCTGCCATTATAGTACTTTAAAAATTATTAAATGCTGTAATTTACTCTCGTGTGTATAAAATCTAAAAGGAGCGTAGATTAAATCAAAAACTTGTCCTCCGAACTCTTGGCAAAGACAGAATATTGATTGAAAATATAAATGTGCGTAAATAAGTAATAAAAATCTGAAAGTAGAGGAGCATTTTTGTTCATGTTTAAGGATTTATTTCAGTTGTAAATAAAATTATGACTTTATGTTCTCCAACATTACGAGAATGGATCATTTAATTCAGTCCTACACTTACATACTACGCAATTATTAATTCTTATCAAAATCATACAAAATGCTCTACAATTATGAAGACGAGGGTGGTTGGTTAACAGACGATGTTTCGCCCGATGCTTCAGCAGCTCTCTTTGCGTCTGCTTCCGCAGCTTCTTTGTAACGCCAGCGCCATGCTTCCAAATAGGTTCTTGGATGGTTTGGCAAAAATCCAGCGCGTCCTGCATAAAAATGAGAATATTTGATTAATTTTAGAATAAAGTGTCAACAGACTAATGTTGTTTAGGATCGGAAGGCAATTTGAGGGCTGACCTAATAACATTGCTACATGTCTGGAGAAAGTGGCACCTTCTCCCATCCAGTGTCTCGTTCTTTCAACATTTAGACTGAGTAACTTTTGGTTGTCCTTGTTGGGTAATGGATCATAAGTTCCTAATTGTTCATGAAGATGTGTTCCTGGAGGTGCGTATTTCTAAAGTTGAAGTAATTTTAGCATCACATCAACTGTATCCATATAATATCTCATTGAAAAAGTAGAGTAGTAGTACAAATATGTATCTAAAAGTATATTAACTCACATAAGAAACGCCAATGTGAAAAAATGGCCGGTTAGCGTGTCCATGCAGTACCATTTTAATAACAACTCCTCCTTTGTGCGGGAGGAAAGGACCTCCTCCAAGGGAAGGCAACGGCATTTTGTTATACAACTCCCGGCTAGTTGCTCTTTTATAAGTAAACGATCCAAATTTTACAATTATTTGTCAAGAAGAAGACAACCTGTCAGCCAACATAAATATTTGTTCACATCAGAAAATTACCTTTGGAATAAACATTTTACAAAGAGCAAGTGACAATGACAAATATCAGATAGTTACATATTAAAACAGGATTTAACTAAACATAACGATTCTCTTACCGGCAATGTTTGTTACAAACTTCCAAATTGTTCGGCACTAACAATTCTCACAAATCAAAATGATCAAAACAACTGACAATCCAATGCACATGTGATTTTGATCCAGTAAATCCTTCTCCGCTAACACATTGCCTTGCAAGAGTGCATTGCTTCTTGGTTGGATGCTGTTCATGTGCACAAAATCGCACTTATGTATGTACCTCAAACCTATGACTATGTAATGCAGTGGTGTCGATCGGGGTAATATGAAAAGTTCATGTTTTCATGCGTCTTTACGTAAAAAATGCTTCATTCATCTTTTTTTAATCATGATTTACATGACTTCGGTAAAGGCAACTAACTAACTAATCAGAACGAAGACAGAACTTATTCAGCATTGTATTTGCTCAAACAAATTAGTTTTGAAAAAAAAACTGGAAAAGTTAAACTGGAACATCCGGAAAGAATTTCAACTTGTCTCATTACACCCCTCAAACATTAATCTTCTACTTTGTAATTTTTGTGTGAAGTCATAATTAACTGACATTATCTTCAATTAGCAAAGACCTTGAAATGCCCATAAAAAAGAAACGTCATTAGCCGCTAACAATAATTGATAGCCATTAAGAGCATCTCAAAACTACAAAAGCCATACATTAATGATGACATTAAATGGTCAATGGAAATTGCCATCCGAGTCGAGACATTTAATAGCTAATTCATTTTTGTAAGTTAACTATATATACATAATTATCTTACCTTCAAATGCGTTAAAACCAAATCTAAACTATAGTTTAGGAAATGTGGTTATTTTTTCTATTCTAATTCCCCAGTTCATCAGTTTTGTTTACAATAAAATGCTCTATTAAATCCAGTGGTACATGGTACATAGTACATACCTATATTCCTTGCTAAGTACGTAGTAATTTTTCGCATTTTTGCAGGTGTGTTAACAATATACTCAGGTAAACGCAAAAAATTGTTTTGACCATGTAGCATGATGAATCTTGTGATTTTTCTACAGCCGCATTTCTTCCTTCTCCTCCGTATCATTCACCACCACTACCACCATCCGTTCTACTTCTTACAAACTTTATATTGTTTTTTTTTTACTCTCTGAGGTATATCACGGGATATATTCATGCATTTTTAAAAGCAGGATAGGGTTAAATGAATGTTATACTTATAGAACACCAGCTAAATGTACATATTAGAATGACTTTGAGCAGAGATTTGTGTTGCTGCTGCTGTGCCTAAACTCAAACCATATGTCGACTTTTATTTTGCCTGTCTGTCTATTTTCCTCTTCTTGTGTTGATATTACATAAGGTGTAAAAAATTTAAAAGGGGTTCATTTCATAGTACGTGGACATCTCTACTACAAACTACGCCAATTGTCTTTACTAAGCAAGCAGAAGAGAGATAACAGAAAAAAATATTATCTCTAAATTTACAATACACAACACTGATACAGATAAATAAGCAAACATTCTATACACAAGAACACTAATACAACAAGCTTGGACGGACACTTGTAGACAGAGCAGCAATTAAACTAACTTTTTGTATTAAAGCTTGTGCTGGCTGTGCACAAAACAAAAAGAAAAATATCCTTTGCGCTTTTTCATCCATGTTGTATGACATCACTTAACCATTGTTAAGCAAACAATGTGTGTGTGATGTTCACAAATTAAACTATTAAATTGACTAGCGTTTTGCATCGGACACTACTGGCTAAAAGTAGATGATCTGTGCGCACGCACAATTAATAGTTATTTGTAGCGAAGGAAAACTACTATACACAGTACAGTGAATGTGGGCTGTCAACAAAAACGACAGGTAAATCACGTACTCACAAAAAATAGATAATGATGAGCTATACAGTAGAATAGACTAGATATCAGTACATTACATAACCTCCATATCTCCATAATTGTTGCAAGCAAAAGAGTTAACTCCTACCAATAAAAATATCATCATAAATTCATCACCTGCAAAAGAAGATTATCTATTAAGTTTAAAACTAACAAAAAATCTTTGGATCAATTTTTTTTGCGACTGTGATAGAAGTTCCGTGATTGAAAGTTGGATTGGAGTAAAGTGAGAAGCAAAAAAATAGGTTTTTGTGTCCGTCTCCAGTTTGCCTTCCAGCAAGCAGCAGGAGGACTACCACAACCGAAGAAATAGACAAACCTGTTGAGAAAATTTAATGGCTTGATCTGTATGTCACATATTTCATAAGATTTTATGAGAAAATTTTCTTGGAAAAACATTTACATGCATAAAAAATTTATATGCTGTTTTCTTTGTAATATATTTTTTGCAGCATGAGATGAGCAACGGTTGCCCAAACATCTATTTTCTCCATCGAATTCGCAAGCCCACTAAATAAAGAAGACTGCTTTAGTTCTCCCCGGAAAATTAAAGTATATTTCTGGAACAATTTAGCATTTCCACCATGATTACCAACATGGTGACATCCCTTTCCTGCTATGATGGCAATCGTCGTAGTAGAAGTCGAGGATTCACTGTTTCAAATTTTTACAATGGTGCACTCTTAGTTTTAATTAATTTATCCCTTATCTGTGATTCTTCTCAAGAAAGAGAAGGTGTTGTAAGAACAACTGCAGTGGGAGCACCTGCAAGTGACATAGATCACGTTTTAGATATTTCTATGCCAGATGTTCGTCCTACGCAAGTATGTGAAAATTATTCAATGGGCATACAATGTAAATCATGGATTGAAATTTTGAACTGTAAAATTAAATGCTTGTGCATAATTTCAATTTCCAGGATGATCATTATTTGTGCACTGCGTTAAATATAGAAGCATATGGAACCCAATATGTGCATTCGTTTGAACCCAATTCCAATGCTGACAGGGCACATCACATGCTGCTTTTTACTTGCGATGATGTTCCAGAGCTACTTACAAAAGACGGATGGTGGTATGTTCAATGTTCAATTTTGAAATATGGTTATCCATGTATTGTGATTTTTTCCCATGTAAAATGTTTGCAATGATCATACTTTTTATTTTTTAGGGACTGCGGTCATCACTATCAAGCTTGTAAAAAAATGAGAATTATGTACGCTTGGGCTAAAAATGCCCCACCGACCATACTTCCTAAAGACGTAGGATTTAGAATAGGAGTTGAGTCTAATATTAAAAATCTCGTTCTCCAAGTTCACTACGCTCATCCATTACCGGAGGGATCAACTGATCGTAGTGGCTTTCGTCTTCACTTTTCTGCAGATGAGTAAGTCTACATAAAAACTTTCACACTTTCTTTCATGCACCTCATTTTCATACAACCCTTTCACACACGCCAATTTTTTTTTTCAGACCCAAGTTTATGGCTGGTATTATGCTTATGTACCGGTCCATGTTGGATATACCTCCTAACACTGAAAGTAAGCTTGTTTTCAAACATTTTTATTCCAGTATAGTAAAGCCATTATCTTTTAGCAAACAATTAATCAATTGTTTCATTCATTTTAGAAATTCACGGTGATATGAACTGTGCACTCCAAGCGAATGCCCCGATTCATCCCTTTGCATATCGTGTCCACACTCACAAACTTGGTGTGGTTGTGTCTGGTTATCGATTGGACCCCAACAGTGGAAAGTTTGAGCCGATTGGCAAGGGTAATCCCCAATGGCCCCAAGCTTTTTACCCCACCAAAACGAGGGTCACCATCAACCCCAATGACTACGTTGTTGCACAATGCACATTTTCTACGAGAAACTTTGATAAATATACTCAAATTGGAATGACCGCTGGAGACGAAATGTGCAACTTGTACATAATGTACTACACTGCCTCCAGAGATCCTGAGGATCACAATTTGGATTGTGGAGACGAAGAGTATTCTGAAATTAGTGGACATCTTCCCATGGACTCTGACGTGCCACTTCCAAGAAATAAAACTTTGGAAGAGCATGCCATGGGTCATGGACATCACAGTGGTAGTCCGCCAGTCGTGTCGGCATCAACAGAGAAAACTAGTCATTCAAAGAAAAGGCCTGGAATTGAATTCAGTGTGACACCAGGTTTGGGTATGGGCAGTAGTAGTGCTGGTATGGATGACATGCAACCGAATAAAATGGATGATTTAGCTGGAAATCGGATTGATGGGGGAAGAGCTCTCAAAATATCAAAATATAGAGCAGTGGATTCCTGGCCTGATAGATCGGTTGTCCTTGGACAAGCTTCTGGAGTTGACTTTGACACGGCTGGAAATGTTGTGGTTTTCCATCGAGGAGATCGAGTCTGGGACTATCATACTTTTGATGCTAGGAATAATTACCAGCAAAAGGAAAAGGGCCCAATTAAAGATGATACTGTTTTGATTGTTGACCCAAAGTCGGGGAAATTATTGCATAGTTGGGGAAAGGATATGTTTTATATGCCTCATGACATTACTGTGGACATTAGAGGAAATTTCTGGTTGACGGATGTTGCATTGCATCAAGTTTTCAAGGTTTGTGAAGTATAAATTAGGATGGCAGATATTGAATTAAATTGCTTAATGTATTTCATTTCAACCTAATCTATGGTTAACTTTTTTATAGTTTGAACCTGGCAAATTTAAACCAAGTATGGTCCTTGGTAAACGATTTGAACCTGGTAGTGATAATGCCCACTTTTGTAAACCCGCTGCCGTGTCTGTAATGAGAAGTGGTGACTTTTTCGTCGCCGACGGATATTGCAACAGTCGTGTTATCAAGTTTAATTCCCGAGGAGAAAAGATTCTGGAATGGGGAAGAGCATATCAACCTTCCATGTTTAGTGGCGTTTCATCCTGGTTTAATCGCATTGCCCCACCACCATACGCTTTCCAAATTCCACATGCACTTGCTCTTGCCGAAGAACACGATCTTTTGTGCGTGGCAGATAGAGAAAATGGAAGAATCCAATGTTTCAAAGCGTCAACTGGAGAGTTTGAATTTAAAATTGAATCACTGGACTTTGGAGGAAGGCTCTTTAGTGTTGCATATTCTCCAGCAAATGGTAAGAAATAATCAAGACTCATACAGACATCAAAAAAGTTTTATGACGGAAGTAAAAGTAATCCAACTAAATGGTTTACATTTACATTTTATCGTTATTAAGGTGGCATGCTTGTAGCAGTCAATGGTCCAAATGGTCGCTTCTCCTCCAAAACCGTGCAAGGATTTATCATTCCCCTCGCCACAAGAGAAATATCTTCCGTTTTCAAACCAGACAGTCCTCAAGCCTTTGGCAATCCCCACGACGTAGCCATCTCTCGTGACGGAAAGGATATTTACGTGGTCGAAATCACTCAACCCTACAAAGTATGGAAATTTTCTAACAACTCCACCAGTTCATATGGAGCAATTTCTGGAAAGCAAATCGATGTCGGAGCTAGCCATTTACAAAAGCGTCCACAGACCCAAGAACAACCCGAAGTGACACCTCACTCCCACTCTGATGGTAGCCCATCAGAATCTGTTGCTCTACCTCACAGTGACGTTAACGAAGCCCCAGTGGAGGACTCATTCGGAGCATCAGTAGTGATCATGGCATTTTTAACTATTCCTCTACTCTTGCTTATTGGAATTGGAGCATTGATGAGGCTCCGTGACAGTGGTATACCATTCCATTTATTTGCATGCACAAATTATAAGCATTTTGCACAAGTCCCATGCAAAACTTTCATTTTAAAACTTATTATTTCAACAGGTTGTTGTAGAAGAAAAGAGACGAAAAGCTTCTCTGAATTCTTCCCTCCCAGCGCAGGGTTCGAGAAGCTGAGGATGGACGAAACTGACAGTGACAACAGTGATACTGAAATTGAAGAATTTAACGCATCCATGTATAGGAAAACGTCTGCATAAGCATTTAAACATCATCTACAAACCCACTCAAACAAGACTAATAAAAAATGAGCATTTTTTGCTATTTTTTACTCGTTTATCCCGAAATTAATAGACATTAGAGCAGAGCCTTGCCGATTTTATTAAACAATTTCTCACCTGATCGTCAATTCATTAATAGCTGCTTTTATACTTTTTTGTTGTACGAATCTTTTTTTTGGAAGATACTAAGAAGGTAGTTTTTTTGTCTCAGTTTTGGAGTTCAACTTGCATTATGATTTTTTTTGTAAATCAACAGAATCAGAATTCCTCACAGGTGTCTTGAATTACATGTGATTCAAAAATTAAACAAATTAAAAATATGGAGACAATTTTTTGAAAACTTGCAAGAAAAATTCATAGTTTAGGAAATTCTTCATAACTGTAAAATGTAATCGTAATTAAAACGCATAATATCCATATTTGACTGATTTTATGAAATAATATTTTGTAACACAGAGTTAATATATTCCCGTGTACGCAGAACTTTTATAAAAATAGAATATTACACTAAATAGTTCGCACACACTCATTTTAATTATCTATAAAAACTAAGATGATGTTGCTGTTGCTTTTTGAGGACATTTTTTGTACAATAATGTCTAATTGAAAGGGGTTATCGGTTATCCTTAATAGTTTGTTATGAATTCAACTTCTTGCTTATTTCAAACATTTATGGAGATCTTGATTTTAAAGCAAGTTAAAAGTATTATTATTTTCCAAGTACAGTTTGATTTGTACTATAATATGTGTAGTTATGTTTATATTTAACTGCTATTTTTATCATGTAAATATTAAGTAAAAATAACTATTCTCTTTTTAATTTTTTAAATGTAAGAAGTCATTTAATATACATTTGCCTTTTAGCGCTAATGTTCAGTAATTGTAAATCAAATTGTTCGTTAACAGATAATAATGAATCCTTGAACGATAACATATATTTTTCAAGTGAGGTTCAAGGTTACACTTGCATACCTGAATTCTTGTCATCATCGCCGCAAGTAATTAAAAATGTGCTATAAACAAAGAAGCATTAAAGCAAATATGCTTTATGAATAGTTATATTTTACCTTAAAATTGGTACTATTATTTAATTTTTCAAAAAAAGGATTGAAATGGTGTCTCGTGTCTCGTAATAAATATTTTTCTTCGTATTCATAGTATCATGCATGTATGTATCTTGTACATAATTTTTGAATGTGTGCTAGAAAATGTGTGTTCAACAGGTTGCCTGATAATCTAACGATAGGTTAAATGGAATTATGATCTATTTTAAAAATAATGTAATTTAATGATACATTTTGAGATTCAAGTTTGGAGAGATTGAATTTTTACTTGAATGACGTGTTATTTAATTATGTTGGTTATTGTTGGACTGTATGCATGAACAAAGTTTATGAATAATGTTTAGTGACTACCAAAACCGTAGTGCAATAAAGATAAACGTTTTATGCCAAAAAATGTTATTAAAGATTTTTATTTAGCTTTATAAGCCAATCACATTTGAGATAAAATAATTTAAGCTTTTTATCATAAAATTGAATATATTATTTAAACTTTGCAACATATATATATTTTACAAACTTTGTAAACTAATACAGAATTTCATATTTAACACATACTATATTTGCAATCATCACATGCATTTTCAAGTTTTATGCTCTTTTGAATACTTTTTGTTGTGTGTATTATATAGATTGGCGTGATTTAAAAATTATTTTCTTAAATTTTCAATAGGAATGGCAGATAATAAAATTAACGGGAATGCATTTTAAAGGGTTTAAAATATTCCAGCCGCCTTTTTTAATTGCTGTCTTTTCCACTGAGGAAGTCCACTAAATTCTTTGTAATCCATTTTAAAAGTTTCCTGAAAATCTTCTTCATTCAAATGAACCTAGAGGAATTTGTAACCAACAATAATGTTTTAATAAGTAATTCATTCGTTTTATTGCGTTTAGTTGGAAATTAAAGCGTTTAGAATTTTTATTACCTCCTTCTGGGCTGGATTGACATCGTTAGGTAGCTTCTCTGTGTCCTTTTCTTGGAGTACTTCCAATGGATACTTTGTGCTGGACTCGTAATCTACTCCATTCGTGTGAACAATACTAATTGTAGCAGCCGACAATGGAGGCTGCTCTGCTTTTAGGTCTGACTTGAGTTGGTCATAGGAAACGGTATCCTAAATAATCAAAAGACAATGAAACGATTTGAAGATTTCGAATGAAGTTACTCAATAAAACAGGTTTTTTGTATGATATTCATACGTTCCACAATGTACGGTCCCAAACTCCAAAGAATCCTGTGTAAGTTGGTGGTTCATAGCCTTGCTTTACGATTAAAATGGAGGTGTCCTGATCCCTGCCAGCTGGATCAGATGCCAAATACTCATATCCAATTTTGATAGCTCCTTCGCGTTCGTCCTTGTTCGAGTCTTTGCCATACCACAAGAAGATAGTGTGTCCAACATCCAAAAGCATAACGTCATCTTCAACCAAGTCGATTTGCGAAAAGTTGATGATTTCTTCGGCTGTCAAAAGTAATGAACAAATGATGAAATAATATTAGTTGAATTCTACTTGATATTGTTAGACTGAATATTAAAGTCTCATCGTCTACCTTTAAGATTTCCGACTGCATTTGAAATCTGGAACAAACGAGAAGGATGATCCTTATCCTCATCAACAAGTCGCTTGTCATTTGCATACTCTTCCTTGCCCCCAATCGCCTCCCAAAACTCTGCCTTCTCCTGTCCCTCATACACCGTTGAACAATCTACTCTGTCTCTGCTTGCAATTTTCTTGGCAATTTCTCGCTCGTCTCCAGTGCACCCCTTACCACACCACAAGAAAGTGGTCATTTCTCCAGCGAGGATGAAAACATCATTGGAATTGAGAGACGCAGCTCTCATAGGCACTTGAATGGCTCTTGCTTCACCTGCAGCATTGGCACGCACTTGAAGCAGGTATGGTTTGACTGGTTCATATCCACTTTCATCTGCGTCACCCAAATAAACAGTAATTTCCCCTCCAAACATAGCAATAAAATGTGGAGGCTCTTTTCCTTGCACCACGCGAACTTGTATAGCACGTCCGTCTACTTCATCGTCCAAGTCCCTTGCAATCAAAGCAGCAGCTCCCCTATCTTCACTGGTGGTTTTCACACCCAACCAGAAATAGACAAGGATATGCTCTCCAGGTCCGGAAGATGTGTAACGAATGATGTAACAGTCGTGTTCGAAAAAACGACCGTGATGCTCAATAGGAACTTCAACAGGTTTGAAATTATGAACTTTAAACACCTCTCTTGACCCGGATCCGTCATCAATCATTCTCATTTTGGCAGCAAGGTGGGGTTTTTCATGTAACGTCGAAGCATCAAAAGAAGTTTGGACAATTTGTGCGATTCCTTTGTTGCCCGAGTTTTGGCGACCGAATCCAACTGTCTCATTTTTAACCTTCCATCCGGAAAAGAGGGAACGGAATTCTTCTGGCTCGCCGCCATCAATTACTCGTGTAACAGGAGTTCGGTCAGGGTAGCCTTTCTTACGGATAAAGCCTTGGGCATTTCTCATTGCCTCAATACGTTCCTTGGGGCTGGCACGTTTTCCAATCCATACCCAAACTCCATGTGCTCCATTGTCGATGATGAAGGAATCCTGAATAAAAATTACGAAAAATATAAATTCACGTGTCTTTTCTAAAGCTAAACCTCGTAACAGACAAAATGTCTCAATTTACCCCAGAGTTCAAGTCATTCTGATGAAGAGGTCCTGCCTTGACTTCAGTCACCCTCAGAGTTCCATCATCATCCGAACAACGATACAATTTAATTTCGACTGTAACTTGCTTATCAACAACATCATCACTAGTCTCAGATTTCAACTGACTCTTATCCTTCAAAGGAAGCAAAGTTTCAAACAACTGCCTTTCAATGTCTGGTAATCCCTCTTCCTGACCATCTTCAACGAAAATAATTGTTGCCTTTCCACCTGTTTCTGCTTTGAACTGTTGAGCAACTTTGGCTGCAGATAATTTCTCTAGATTATTGGCACTCTTTCCTTCCCAAATAAAAATGGCTTCCTTCAAGTAAATCAAGAAGGCATCTCCAGAGTTCATGAATGACCAGGAAACCTTGGACAATTGGCGAATGACTGGGCGTTTCTTTCCCTTGACGGAAAAGAGTTTGGGATTGAAAGAGTGGGAGACATGATTAAATCCACTTTCAACTCCACCTTGAAGCAATCTGAAATTCAAAGCAAATTGAAAAAATCAAAGTTAGTTTCACGTTCCCCCAAAAGCATTAGTCACCATCTTTTTCAACTTGTTGGGACAAAAACAACCCATTAAAAATTATCATATCAGCGAGTTCCCAACCAAAAACATGAATTTCAAGGACATTGAATAATTTTTGGTAATCAATTAATTAGTGACATTTTTTACCGGATCGCATAATGCGAATTTTTGACAATCGGGATTACAAGTTATCTGGGAATCTCGTATGTTGTTAAGATTACACTTGAAAAAATTACATGATTTGCCAGTGAACGAAAACATTCTTCATTTTAGTTTGGTGCATTAATGTAGTTTCTGTCATTATCCATCATTGCATGCATTGCTATTATTAACCTAGTTCTGCTGGTTAATTACCCGAAAGATAATGCAATGGTTATGAATAGTATAGGGGCTTAAATGGTTATTTCGTATTGGGATTAACACAGTAATAAACACTGCAATGTGTTGTAAAGGTGATCCTACCTAATTCCATTAGGAAAATAGGATCGGAATCGCTGTGACTCGGCTCCCTCTGTCTCTCGGTGTTGAATAGGTGCTCCGCCCAGGAAGTCATCCAGTTCGACTGTTTTGTAGGCAGCAACTCCAGCTTCATCGTTGCTGACGCTTGATCCAAGCCAGAAGTGAATGTGCTGTTCCAGGATACGAGCTTCGCGAACCTTTTGCATAAACCGGAAATGTCAACAAGATACATACATTATGTTTGTTTTTCATTATTTTTTTCCTCTGGTATGTGACATTTAAAGAGTATAATATGCATACATTAGTATCTACCAAAAAATGTACCTTTAAATTAAGACCGCCTGGTTGACCTGACTCTGTGGCACTGTACACGATGTACGCATCTCCATTGTAAAATGAGCCATATTGGTCACGCGGTAAAGGAACCAGTTGCAATTTCTGTTATATAAAAATAATAGTCAGTAAATATTTTAAAGCCAATTTGAAGACTATTTTGAAAGCACATAGAGCAGACTAAAAGCTGGTTCAAGTATGTCCCAAACAGGATAAAATTGAGATAAAAGAATTAAGACTCCCACTTCAAAACTTCATTGTTTTACGAAACAAGATAAGAAAGTACGCTAAACAACATACATAGTTCATACTGCGTCGCATTGTCCATAGCATAAATTGTTAGTTTTATTAGTCATAGCCCAATTAACCACTATCTTTTTCTCATTCAATTTTTCAACGGGGATGTAGTTTTTTATTACAGTTTAATACCGGCACCAGATGAACGCCATGTAATAATCCAAGCCAAGTAAAAATGTTTGACATTAAGGGTTTTTGAAAATCTTACCTCAATTCTCCAAATTAGAAAACAGGTGGATCCTTTAGGGATCTGTTTGAACACAGGGTCGACAGTTCCACTCATCGTTCTAGAATATCACACAAAACATTAAGTTAAACAAGACACAATGCGAATTCCGAATCCAAATTATCTTCTGTTACATAAAACACACAACTTTTAAAAAACCAATGTGGTAGTGTAGTAAACCTACAAGAAAGTGTTCACTTTTCGCAATGCAATGTACTAATTTAGGTTTTAAGAACTTTTCCTGCAGCCGTTCCACTGCTCTACTTTTACCGACGGCAAGCCAAAAGAAGAGCGACTAAACCAGAAAAAGCAACTCACACACGTACACCACCACACACTTCTTTCTGCTGTGTCTCTGGAAAGTGAGATAAAAGGACTGGAAAAGCCGAATGAATATCATTCCAGCAAAAACAGACTAGGGAGAGAGATCACGGTCGCAGATCACTTAACTTTTCATAGCAGTCATACAATTTGCATTACGAAATAGCACGAAAGAATTGTATTATCATGAAAAACATGCTTACTACAAACACACTACAACATCCTCATTTTCGACACATTCTATCATTTTCAATTGATAAAATGCACATATCATCCATTATCAAACAACGTCAAGTGATAATGATTACCTTATAGAATCGTCCGTCCATACATACCTTTCTAACCCTACTCCATGATGATCATCATCAGCAACATGCATCAATTTTTAAACAAAACATGCTCACTGGCCATAATATTCTTATAGTCAAGCCATGTCATACTATTGTACTATTTAGAGTGCGTTATAGTTTGTAGCAGTTGGTAATAGGATTGATAATGATAATCATCATGATATCAGCATCTGCTCAACTAAAATGTCATTTCGCTTGCCTTTGTTCAGTCGTTCGTGCGTCCATAATGGGAGCATTCATCATTCCCATGAAGTGATCACCGTGATGTTGTTTTCATTAGACTTTCTCATCAAAAAAGGATTTTCATTACTAAAGCACCATAATCATACTTCATTGATGTGTTGATGTCAATTACTTTTTTGTGTACAGTTTATACTTTACCATGAATGAATGTATGTTTGCACAAAAGTAGTACACAAAAGGTGGATGGATACCGGCACCGACCGGGGTCGGGATCAATTATAGTTATCAGTAGAATAATAATTATCGATTTGATTACTTGCTTGTAATGTATTCCAAAACTACTCTTGTTTTTTCAGCCATTTTTATAGTATTTCATACAATTTGAGTGACACCAAAATAACACCTTTTCTGTGCATGTATAAATACGATAAGAAATTAAAGTTCTTACAAAACCTTGCAAGGAAACAAAACGTGTTATGTTAGGAATGACCAAAAGTTTCGCTTGCTTGCTAAAAGCCAAGTATTCATAAGGAAATCAGTCGAAATTAGTTCACAGAAAATTTTCAGCAGCTTTCATACATCTTTGTTGTCTTTTTCTGATTTAAATGCACGGGATTCGTGATTTCATACATGCAAGTTAATCCTAAAACAGAAGATACTACATTATACAAGCATGCTATAAACTTACCGAAGAGTGTTGGAGTAGTAATTCATCCCGTTGATAATCATCTTGAAGTTTTGCTGATTTTCGCGTGGAAGTAACAAGTTTGTAGAGTAAAATATATTAAGTGTCTTGGCTAATCTCGGATTTGCTATCAATTTTAATCAACCAAGCTTATTGAGTGTAGCACCATATTATAGTTAACTCCAGACTTTTAATTAATAATTATTTAACATTTTGTATTATGTATATCTTAGAAAATATAATTGCTGCATTGATTTGCTTAAAATGTTTCAAGAAAAACTGTTGAATATTTTTACACACAATTATTTTCTCTTATCTACCGAAAAAATCAAGTAGTCCTTCACGCGATCTGATTCCGTCGTTGCATTTGTATAGCATGCTCTCTGAAGATCCGTAAGTACGCATTGTTCTCAAACAAATTTTTTGATTAGAATCAGACAACTGTTATCACTTTGTTTTGTGGTGATCAAACGATGATTAAGTTGAGGGAAACTGAATGAACTTAAGTGTGTTGACGATGATGTCGCTGACGCTGCTACACTTGCAGGATAACGGTTTTATCTTTTATTATATTTGTAGCGCAAACACCAACAAACATTGCTATAGCGTGGTTTGGGTCTCCACCTACCCCTATTATTTACCAAAATACTATATCAATCACCATCATTCACGTCAAGAGTACACGAAAAAGGAACAAAAATCCAACTGCTTTTCAAAGAGAAGATGATTAATTCTCACGTTGATGCTGGTGGGAACGTTGTCAGTTGTCGCCAAAGTCGCAATTTCCTCTTTTTCTCTTTATTTGGCTTTAATTTAACGGTTTCCATTTTTATCTTTCACTTAAAGCCTGTACAATAAAGGTCCGGAATTTTTTAAACTTCAATTTTCTAACAAACGAAGCATTTCACGGATATGTGT
>JAQFXM010004951.1:0-15971 GCA_034693345.1 Entomobrya multifasciata
AAAAACTATACTTTTTATATGCGTTCATAAGAATACATTATGAAGTTTTATTTTTTCGACTGTCGAGACTCCCTTAAAACTTGTTGGCATGAAAAATAAATCATGTAAAAATGAGGTAAAAAAGTGCAGGAAGTCAAATTATATGAAAATAAGTAAGCCGGCTGCGCCGGCGTATGATCACTTAATCATTTGACTAATTTCAATTGATCAATTTGAAGGGATAATATCAAAAAATTTAACATTCGTCATTTAAAAAAATAATTTTTAAATCGGTCATATTTCAAAAACTAACGAGTTTTAGACTATGGTCTCTTGCCAAAGTATGATCCCAGTACTATAATGTATGGATTGGTGCAATAAAAAAATCGCCTATTTAAAATACATGTAACCGTTAATTGACCGTTACTCCAAAATCGTTAAACCGAATTGGCCCAAAATCAATAGGGTTCTTCCCATGGACCATACGAACATGTACGCCAAGTTTGAAGTCAATTGGTCAAGGCGTTTGGAAGCTAGAGACGCTACAACATTTGATCGACAGACGACCAGACAGACTCTTATCCCATATCATCATCAAGTGATCTTATAAAGTACCATTCTGGCACTTAATAAAATTATCACAAATAAACTAACACTAAATATTATTCGTTCTTCTTTTATGTTAAGAGAATGAAATAAAATAGTTCTGGAAATCACAGATATTAGAGCACAGTAGCGATGATGACAATTTCGTGTGCGGTCACTTACAGAGGAGCAGCTTGTTATAATTTCCGCCAGCGACCGATTGACTTTAGTGGCAGATATACGTTGTGTTTGCTTTTTTAGTTAGTTATATTACATGATAAGCTTAAAATTCATATACTCATGCAACGATAAATGGTTAGAAAAACTACTACTTTTCGAATATGAATGATTTAAAATTAGATATGGAACTTTTTGTACCGATAAAACTGAAACAATTGAGATAACTGAATTTGATTTTGTTGAATAAATTCATTAATTTTTTTCATACATAGCGAGAACACTGCAGTAATATTTTATTTGGAATGTTTATGACGGGAAATTTGAAAATTCTATTTACTTGTCGCTTATTTCGATGGTAAAAAGGGGATCACCGGATCTCAGTTAATAAAAAAAGTAAAGTAAAAACCAAATTAATTTGTGTTACTATGCACCAAAAAATTAACAACCATTTAAATAAAATACCATTAGACATTTTTACTCACATACCAGAATTCTTATTCGCGCTACTTCTAGACACTCTTTGCATTATAAATTTTGCATCCATTGTCATAGGTTCTTATTCCAATCTGAGCATTTCGTACGCATTTACTTTTGCTTACTTCACCCCATACTTTTTTTAGTTCACCAATCAAAAAGGGTAATTAGAAATAAATAATTAATCAATTATATTTTAGTAATTTTTGGCATAAACGTAACCATAGTTAACTAATTGAAGTTGTGTTTATACATTTCCTTTTTTCAGCAGAAAATAATTATTTTCGTCGCCTCCGCCATCACATATGGAGCTGAGGAGGAGCCAAGCAGTTTTCACGAAGAGATCCATACAAAGCTGCTCTAGCTCAGCTTGAGATTGCTTGGACGGGTGTGCAAGTTGCTCCTCCTCTGCAGCAGATATACCTGTACGCCTGCTGCAGGTCCTGTTGCAGGGCCTACTGCAATATAAGCTTGTACTTGACTGATTTGCTGATTTTGTGTCTAGAGAAGCTAGCTGAATAGCTGATGATTATGATGCACTTATCATATTCTCTTTTATCCGCTTGGCCTGTTTTAGTCGTAGTAGCAGATTTTTGAGTGAATTTACAATTTCACGAGATGCCCCAAATTTATTTAAATATCAGCTCAGCTTCCAATTTAGCCAAAATAAAATCCCTACAAAACAATAATCAAGAAAAATAATTAGTTAAATGTGCTTCGCCTATCAATCAGCTTAATTAGCTATTTCTCTGATTAGCATTTATTTTATTTCGTGGTTCAATTGTTTAGTAACGAGAATGAACTCCCGCCGGATGTCAGCCATTCAGTCCATCCATATGCCAGCCAAGTATGATCAGCAAAATTATAATTCTAATTACAATTAAGTAAGAGCGTCAATTATTACTAACTTAAGTTTAATTATTTTTAAAATGTCTTCTTATTACATATAACTACTTATATTTCTATTTAATTCCTTTAGCTCAAAAAATGTTAATTACTGCACCACGGTTAAAATAATTAGTTAATTATTGTGTGCGGGTAGTCTAGTGAGTTAAATGAAAACTTTTAGTCAATTATAAGACAAATTAAATTAATTTATAAACATTATTTCAAAAAGTCCTGATGAAAAATAATAACTAAGCCATGGTAACCTGATGGGCTGCAAAAATTTAATGTTTAAAATATGTCCGCTTTTAAGTGTAGTGTGCTCACCTCAACATTCAAGAGACTTTAAGGTTTTCAAAGGGAAGCCACATGTGTCTAGGATCCTTTTTTCAAGCTTCTCTATCTGAGCGTGTCTGTTGACACCGAATTTGGGTTCACTGGCTTTGGGAACGAGACTTGCTAACTCCAATTCCAGGGCCTTTTTCAACAATTCTGCTTGCTCTGTTGTTAAAGCAAGAGGTTTGCGTGAGGCTGTGCTCCCTGTCCCGTTTCTAATGGCTTGCGGTCTCGCCTTCCTAAACCCTCCCTTAAAATTTTGTCAAATTCAGATATATAAAAATAAGTATACAAAAAATTCCTTACGTGATTCATGGTTTTTGCCATGATGATACGCTTATTTAACAACATTTCAACACAACACAAGACAGCTACTTTACTTGTTCACAACTCAAGTGTGGCAGAGACAAAGTCGAAATTTTTTCTTCCCATATTGCCAAATAAGTAGTCTGGCTTTGCATTCCTTCCACCACCCATCATCTAGTTTGTATACTTGAATGCCCTAAGCTCTCTCTACTTTTCTTTGATAAGAGAAGTAGATTTCTGTTCATCTCTTTCATTCGAGTATCTGAAACAAGAATCTTTTTGTAAATTTTTTATTCGACCCAATTTGATGAATTCTAATCAGCACCTGTGTTTTACTCACAAAATGAAGTGCATTTACTCTTGTTTTATAGTTGTAGCGAAATTATTGTATGCCTTGAACATACAATCAAGTCAAGTCGCTCTACCACAAGCATACGTGATTTTTATAGTTTAATTTGTTCAACTTTTAGATGAATGTTAATGAGCACCTTTTGCGTTTGCTCACAAAAACAAGAGCATTTACTCTTGTTATTTCGAATTTGTAGCGAAATTATTTCATTCCTTGAACATATGAGAAAGCCACAAGTTGCTCTTACACAAGGATATGTTTTTTATCAAGTTTTATTTATCAACATTGTAAATTTGAGAATAAAAATGAGCACATTTTTGTGGTCTCGCACATCAAAAAACATTTACTCATCTTATTTGGTAGTACTGACTAGCGTCAATCCTCCTAATTCCATTTTACTCCATACCTACATAATCTGAGTATTGGCATAAGTGATAGCCATACAAAAAAGTTGCTTATTTTGCTTAGCGAATCTAATGCTTACTTGCTTTTGCATACTAATAAAACAACGCTTGCATGAGCTTACGCTCATCGTCATTACATTTTAAACAATCCACTTATGTCCTATACATTCCTTATGCGCATTGCAAATAGCATCATATTCATCAAAAAATTAACTCAATTGCCCCCATGTATAGTATAGTATAGTACATGGGGGCAAATAATAATTGCAACCAAATAACGTAACGCTTATATTGTTTTTGCCATGTTTTGTTTCAAATCAAAATCAAAATAATTACAGCTTTGGATCTTTGCTGCTAGCTTGTCGCTATTCTTCAAGTTAAGATGCCGCCCCCAACCCTCTATGCATCAAGCATGACCTTCACTGGTCATAAAAAATATTACAATCGGTACTTCTGATAGGACAATCAAAGGTCATTCAAGTTTTTTAATTAAATATCTTTTTTCTAACAAACTTTTCTCTTTTCCATTTTCAAACAATCATTCTTGTCAACTATTTCAATTTACATTCTAATTAATGAGTATACCTATTTATAAAAATGCTTTTTACGCAACCGAACCGTACCGCAATCGAACCGTAACCATCACGTCGCCCACCTCTCACCGATCGCCTACAATAGTTCGTAAAGGCAAAAAGAGAAAGGCTTGTATTTGCGTAGTACTTGAGTCTCGCTTGAACACGGTCACAACTGAAGGTTGTTTCGCGTGAAGTGGATGCTGACAATGTCAATGTGGGCTTGACAATTGGTTAACAGACAACAGACGATTAAAACGCTAACGCTTACGCATAAAGAAAAAATCACTACTAAATAAGGGTACGCTGATTTATCTGAGTACAGTGTTCATGTGGATTTTTTCGGGAATGTGGAAAAGAGAAAGTGGATCAGTTTAAACAACATAAAACTATTCCTTTAGCAGTATGATGAGCCCGATTTTGATTATATTACGATTGGCATAAATCTCGTTTTGAAGTAAACTCTCAGGATAGGATTTATGGTTGTGGATGGGATTATAAGTTACTGATGTGAATATTATGATAAGATATTTTTTTGTTTAATACATTATTAAAATAATTATTGTACTTTATATTGTAATATGTGTTAATGATCATGACGATGATCGAAATATTCTTAATTTAAAATGTAAACGTGTTGCATAAAAATAGGAGTCTTTTATTTCATTTCACTATAATACAAATGGGGCCAATGATTGTACCAAATATACCAGTTAATGCTTCTACAACATAAACCTGAACGTAAATTTATCTGTACGACGCTGAAATTATCCATCTCACCTCCTTTACCTATTCTTTCGTCAATTAAAGAAGCCTTACTGGTTCCCATAAAAATCTGGATCAGAATCCAAATTAAAAGCGCCCTGTAACAAAGAAGTATACATGAAAGAAGTTGTTTCAGCTTGAAAGTTAATCCTGCAATGGAAAATCATAAATTACATAACTTACATATAATGGTGCGGGAGGAACAGCCGGCATTCTGAAGGAGATTGGTATTAACTGATGAGTCGTTACCTTTAAAAGAATTTCAGCTGGTAATAATCTAAACAAATAAAATATCTGGTGAACCTGTTATGTTCAGCTTGCAAACAGAATTAACTACTTTTTTTGGAAGTTGCTACTACTACTACACTAAATCCTCGAAAACAATACTTTTATTATGGTAACAGACTTTTAGTTTGTTCAGTCTGTCCACCTTACCCGGCATGTCAACAGAAGCGCTTATTCGAAAAGCTTTCCATCCTTTCAGTGTGACAAGATCTTTTACCAGCGTTCTGACCTGAGGTGCCACTGGGAAAGAACCCATTTTGGAAAGACAATAGCCTGCCCACATTTTGATAATAAGTATGCATACCGCTGCTCTTTATGTTTGCATTGCAAAAAGTAACATTGTAAAGCAGTCATTAGAAAATCAGAAATAGAAGTGCGTTCTGGTTATTCCTGTATATACAAAATACTTTTATTCTCTTAATAGGAAAGATCCTGGACTTGAGGTGCCACCCAAATCTAAACGAGGAACATTGCCCTGTCCTGAAAAATTAAAATCTTCGTTGTTTTTGATGCAGTTTTGTTTTTGTTGTGTATCGAAATTAAAAACATTGACGTCAGTCCCACCTGCAAATCAATTCTTCGATATCAACTTGTGTCGGCATTTTTCACAAGAAGAGCATATTATAACAGAATACTTTAAATCCACTGGCTCAAAAAATATGCAGGAGTACGCATATTATCACCTGAAATATCAAGTTTATGGAATAAATGCGATTTGCTTCATTTAGCTACACCGCAGCAATGCTTCACTCGAAAACTGAGTACGAGTTTTTGAATGATGCTGAAAATACTTCTAGAGTTCCAGACAACATTATAGGTGGCTTGTCGCACACTCGCTTTCAGGCGAGTAAAAAGTTCTACAGAGAGACTTAACTAAAATCCTCAGTCCAACGAAGAGAGACAAGAAATATTAATTTGTGATGTAGCAAGCATATATATGCATACATTATGCACTTTGCAGCATTCGCATCCTTTGTATAGTCCCTTGTGATTTGACTTTCTACTTTGCTGCATTCATTGTTTAATATTGTACTTTTAGTAGAACATGTGCATTGTAAATCATATGTGCATAATGAATCTACATAAATTGACGTCGGGTGAACATATTGTATTGAGCAATAATAATATCGATTGTTGATATGAAGAATGAAAAAAAATCTATGAAGCTTGACTAACAATCCTGCTTTTAATTTTAAAGACAAGTTGTAATTGCATTTCATAGACGTGGGCGTCTATTTTTATTATATTTGAATAAAATTTGTAAGAATGGTACATAAATACATCATTGCTATACATTTTATTCAGTGTACATTACGTTAAACATATCTATTTTGTAATTGTTACGTCATTGCAAGGACATTTTGTGAATGCCAACAACATATCCGAAGTGGGAAATAATTATACGATATAATATCTTCCACAATTTTATTAGATTGTAGTTTGAATTACTTACTTCTTAATGCTGATTTAGAAAGCCACGCAATGACTCATTGCTGTTTACTTAATAACGCATTTCAAAAATGCTAATAGAGTTTGTTTACACGTATATATGTTCGATTGAATATTTTCCCAAAACTTTACGACCGACAACTGCTGCAATGTTTAAGTCTCATTTTCACAAAAAAAAGTACACGTAAGTAAAAACTGAACATTGTGAAAAAAATTGTGAGAAACAAGCAAAATGAAAACTAACCGTCTTTTTGCTTTTATTTACTAAGATTTTCAGCATGGTGATATAACGACACTTTTTTTCGAGACAGCTTTCTTGCTAGAGTTTTCTGTTATAATGTATCAAGTTGACATTGATTTGATCCATATCAAATTAGCTATTGTAAAAAAGGTAACATGCTATCATGCATAATTGTATTAAAGCAATGTTATATTTCTTTTCGCAAGGAGCTTTATGTATGAATTTTATTTTCAGGTATTTTACTGCAATGATGATAGGGTTCCTCGTTTGGTGAAATATGAATCAAAGAGAAGGTTTTTGTACAACTTTAACAGAAGTTAAATACATACGAGACTTTCTCCAGCTCCCATATAAAACTCCATGCAATAATTTCCTGAATGAGCTCTCAGTCTTCACTCGAATCGATTAAAACACGACTTACGTCAACAATCATTTTTAAGTAACGATCTACTTAAATAGGTAGACTCTGCGTATCTGCATTTGAAATTTGATCTTGAGTGGCACTACAGAACGTTCATTACAAAAGCAAAATTAACATGCGAAATGAAATGACATTTTATTGGGCTTTTATTCAAATAAATTAGGAAAAAGTATTCCAGTTTTACCTTTTCCCTCTAGGACTCCACAACAATCTCTATGAATGTCCCCAGCTTTAAATCACTGACTGCAATAATGAAGCTTTTCTTCTTTCGTCATTGCATAAAAATCTTTTGCATGCCTTCCTACTTCTGGATTGTCTGGAAAATCACCATTTCTCTGCTGTATTACGTTCTTCATACGCTTTTAAGAACAAATAGTTAAGGGACCTTAAAATTTGGACCGTTCGTGTCGTCCACGAGAATTTGTGTGACTTTAAAATCCCCGTCACAATCCCCAACTTGTATTTTGATTTATTCTCGAATTCAATTTCAATCTCATAGCCCTCCAACGAACAATCGTTGGGTAGAGGAATCTTGGGTTTCGGAAGGAATGGTTGGGACTTCGTAAGTGCATGCGACTTGATACGATTCTCTAGCAATTTTTATCCAAATACACGATATGGGTCCTCCTTATAGAGATAATCTCTTGCACTGATAATTCTTCTTGCTGTTGAGAAGCGTGAAAACATATTTCCCTGCAACTGAGCCGTTACTGTAGCTCCTAAATAAAGTACACAAAAAACCACATATCATATAGTCGTGAAGCATACAAATCTACATCAAAAATCAAGAAAATATAGCCAAAAATGTAGAATGGTTTAAAAAAGAATTACCATTTGCTTTCAATTTATTCATCGAATCCGCTCTAAAAGAAGATTATACCGCTGAAAATCCCCGAAACATTTAAATCAGTGATTCTTCCGGAGTTGATTAATACAACATTTTTTGGTGACAGTCCAAAGCTTGTTTAGTAAAAATTGATATGGCACACTCAATACAAATCTCATGCTTCAAATCCATATGATATGCTGAATCTTAATCTTTAAATGTTTTCCAACAAAAAATACAACACAAGTATTAATTTTTCTTCTTCTTCATCCGAATTGGTCTCAACAATGTAATTTTTAATCTCTTCGCCTTGTATGCCGTTGTTTGTGTCAGATTCCTTATTTTCATTATCTGGCTCATGGCCTAGTTATATAACTTCCCTGATGTAAATTAACAGCTCGTTGGTATCGCTTATGAGCACGAGCAAGAACATTTGCAAAACTGGATTTACTAACTTCCATGGCTGCAATGGCCCTGAAATAAGGATGACATGATATCTTCAGAATGGCTAAATTCTTTATGGATAGATTTATTCCGGCGTTCAAGTTGTCAAGCCCCTCGTATGCCCTTTCGAGTTTTGCTGCAATATCAGTCTGGGAAATTCCCTCAATAAGATTTTGGAGCTGTTGCAAAACTCTGGCATAGTTGCGGTACCACTGAATCTTCAATGAAATATCCTGAGTCTGTTCGAACATCGAATCAGCCACGTCTACAACAGCATTAGCCGTGTCCACAGCTGATTCAAAATCAGTTTGAGTACTCTGAATGTCACGGACAACACAGTCCACTTACATCTCTTCGGCATGAGTTTGAACGAATTCAGTGTGACGTCTCTCAGCAGCGTCGTCGTATTGACGCGACAAATTTTCCAATCTGCTAACCGCGTAAAAAGTGAGTAAGTAGTGGAATTAGAAGGCACTGGCATTAAAAATAATAATAATCATAATAAAGTGTATATTTATCAAGTACATTGTTGCTTCATAATCGATCTCGGTTCGCACCTGGCATGACGAAGACATTTTTTATCATCGTCATCGCGTGAGATCCTCCTCATGTCATCAAAAGGTCGTCTCGCTTCCTCCTTCGATAAAACTTCGTGGGCTTTTTGAATTTGGAGAAACTGATAAAATTAAAGAAATAAATGAATCAAAAATATAAAACTGCAAACAAAAAATAACATGTTTAGAGTTTACTTGACACTTACAAACTCATTGAGTTGACCTCCATTTCTGTCAGGATGATACTGTAAACACAATTTTTTAGACAGTCTTCAAAGCCATACTGCTTGCTCCACGCTCAACCTCCAAACCAAAAGGCAAAAGGTCAACCAAAATGTACCGTCATGCTGTTAATTTGGAGGCATTGAAGGTTAAAAACAGAAATAAAATCAAAATGGAGGTATGAAAAAGAGACTGTAGCGTAACTCACAGAATAGTAAAATGAGAGTGACAAAGAAGATAAAGATAACATGAAATTCACTTTTTTTGTACGTTCAGGCTAAAGTAAAATATAACAGCCAAGTCTCTATGCCAGCTCCAAGCATAAAGGTACCCAAAACATTATACACATACATTTACACTGAAAAAAGCACTGCTTTGCACTGCATGTATGGGATGATAACAAAAAATAAATGTTGAACTACTACAATGCAACAAAAACACATACAAAAGCCTTAAAGGTTATGGACATGGCATTTCCTACAAAACGAATACATCAAGGACACCTCAAAAACCCTGCAGCAAACAAAAAAACTCAATTCTCCATGTGCACTTGTGCTTAGTTAACCCTCACGTGTTAATCAAGTACAACAAACGTTTTGTTAAACTGTACATGCGGCAAGCAACATCAACCAGAACAAACCCCTAACGTAATAACCAACCACACACTGCTCCCCCCACAACAATAACCAACCAACCCAACACACTGCTCCGGCTCAAAAACCAACAAACCCTTATTCTTATCCTCATCCCCAACATCCAACACATTCACAGTCAAGCTGGTCATCACGGCCAGACTCCCCTGCGCCAAACTATCGTCCGTGTTCCTCTCGCGTTTAGTGATCCAATTAAAGGGATCATTTGGTAAAGAGTTCAACTGACCAGTGTATGATTTTTGCTTTAGATTTCAACTGATCAGGCATTGTAAGAATTCATGTATGGAATTTAGAGTTTTGTGCATTCAAATACGTCGGGTTATTTTTAAGCCTTTTTATTACAAACAAGAGATAATACAGAAAAAGACTTTCACTTTAATCTTACGATTGAACAATACAATTGAGTTGCTTAACCAACATGTTTATTTTCCAAAGAGAAGGACAACAGATGTGTACTTTAATCTTTTTTGATATTCTAAAATTACCTTGGCTCAGTATGTTAAATGGCTATGGCTACTAATAATAAAAAGAAGTTTAACAGAAAGACTTAACTAATCATCATCCGAAATTTTATTTGTTGCCTGGAAATTTAGCTTTAAGTTTTTCAATTTCCATCTCATGATACCTAATACGATCATAGTGTTCCTTTGTCATTCCAGAACAGTACTGAATTTCAGTGTTGGAATTGTTTAAATAATTTTGAAAAGCTTACCCTACTACATCTCCCTGTCTGTTAAAGGCAGCGAAATCGGTTGGGTTGTCTCTTCCTGTCTGCCCGAGTCGTCTTTTAAGCCACTGCATTCGGAGATTGCTTTGAGGGTGCTGCATTTGGAGGAGGGTTTGGTTTTGCATGAAAGGAGGCGTATTATGATATAAATTTGGGTTGGAGGTTAAACCTTAGGTTGTCAGCGGTGAAGATATTGGAATTATACCTTGAAGGGGCTGCTGTTGTTGTTGTTGTGAAGATGTGTTGCACGCTGGTTGCAGTGTTTGACCGGTTTGCCCAATTTGATGTGGCAGGGAGAAAGCCTGTTGTGGTGGAACAAAATTGCCATCGTTGTTAAATTGCTCCGGCTGAAACGGAATTGAAGTGCTACTTGATAAATAACTTTTACTATGATTATTTAAAATCGCTTCGACACTGGTTTCATCAAGTGTATCATTTTCTGTGGTGTTTTCAACTGTAGATTTTGATTTTTAGAGTCTCTGCATTGCTGCCATGCTGTTGATTGCCATCTACTGCACTCGCATCATTACTGATCGCAGTGTCCATTCTTTTTCATCCACAACTTTCCAAAATTCCGCAGAACACATGATAACTTTTAACTTATTTGTGCTTCGTTTTTGCCTGCAGCTGAAACACTGTTTCTGAAGAATCGTCTGATATTTCTGCAAACTGGCATTCTTAAAATGAACGCTGACCTTGTCGTTTTTTTGCAATAGCGAGCTCTTGTTTGTCAAACGATTCATTTTGTCAAAAATACTTGTTTTATGAAAAAGAAAGTGTTAAAAACTATTTATAGCAAATAGTTAAAAATAACCGTCTCACGACCGGTTTCTTTCATTTTTTCATCAGGTAAGACTGTGTTTAACTTGCTTAATACATTTTTTCATGAATTTCTTGTTGGTTGCATTTTTATTGAGTAGCAAATGGCAAGTGGCGCTTGTTGAGTCATCATACGATTTACATCATATTTTTACAGGATGAAATTCTCAGTAACCAGCACTCATCATCTTTCTCGCGTTTTCATGGGCGGTGATTTATATGGATTTTTACATTGCTTGCAATGGGCTTAAGGAAAGATTGTACATTAATTAAATATATTACAATCAAAAGTGGACGTACATTTTGCATGTAGGTAGGTAAAAAATAAAATTCTTACATGTGGGTGTCGCAATTATGTCAAATTACATCCGTGGAAAGTCCATATTACTTCACTTGTTTTGTGAATATCCTCTTTCTCATGCAGTTTGAATTGAGCCAGATTTATATAGGATGTTGTTGAAACACATAAAGAGCAGACGTGACGGGTGCGCTGTCTATTCTGTTTGGGACCCTGAAAATATACATTAAATAAATTTAATTAAGTTTTTAAAAACAATTTTTAAGTTGCAATTAATTTTTATTAATTCAACTTACGAAAAAATGGTTATTCTTCGGCACACTTTCAAGTTGTACGTGTAACTCTTTGTCTTGATTCAATAGTTTCATTATGGTTATTTCATTCATAATGATTCTTTAATTTCGTTATTTCAACCTTGTCCAAGAACGCATTGTTTTTTTAAAAATTTGGGATCCACTTTATCTAATTTTGTTGCTCATCAGGAATATCCGGATTCTTCTTAAGCTTGTCGGTTACTATCATCTTGTCTATAATTCTGGCACAAATCGCACCGCATTCCCATCCAACCTCAGACTTTTGAAGTTTTAGTTGTATCACTTGTGGTGTGTCCGACTCTATTTCGCAACCTAGACTTTTGGCCCAAGCTGCGAAATTCTGCTGAAATTCTTTCTCGATCCACTTTTTCTTCGCATTTAATGGATCTAAAACGATTAATTTATTTTCTTCCGGGGAATATACGATGACAAATAAATGTCCTGTATAATATATTTTATGGAGAACTGGTTCAAATTCAGTGGTAGTTCCATTCTTGAGATTTTTGGTCTTTTGTTTATCTTGGTATCTAATCATGTTTGCTTCCGCTTCATCATTACTAATGTCATCGAAACAGTAAAACAGATGGCGTTCTAGAGCGACGAAAATCTTGTTTTTAATTCGTTGTAGGACACGTTTTAACTCTTTTGTACTGTAGTAGGGATGCTTCGATGCAGTGTATTTTGTTTCTTTGTTATTTGTATTTTGCTTCGAAGAAACTGCTCAAAACGAATGCAATTAGGAATGATTGGAACAAATAAGTCATCTTTTTACTGATTTGATTTTTCGGCCGTTGAACTACTTCCAGATTTTGCAATCGCACTGTCATCACAATTAACATTATCTCCGGAGTCAGATTCACTATCTTCGTATTCCTCAAATTAGTCTCCTTCAGAATCGTTAAAAAATACAATACGATTATCTGTGATATCAAGCCAATTCTCCTCCACTTTTTGAGTTTTTACTTCTTAAAAAATATTTGCGGCTACTTGGTGGAAACTTGTAGAATTTTTTAAATTATATTCCAACTTTTTGTATCTATAAGTTCCGTTGTCACTAATTAATTTTTTTCAGCAAAGTCCAGAATTTCCTCCAGTGTAACTCCACGTCCCAGTTCATTTAAAAAAACCAATTTCTTGCAAATCTAGCTTAACACTAAACTTAAATCGTAATCGCCCAAGTTTGTGGTTACCCAGAGATATTTTCTTGTTTTCGAAAGTAATTTCACGACCCATAAGGCTGGCGTTTTATACTAAAATTTCAAAATAAATTTACACATTAGCTTAGTAAAATAATAATAATAGTTAGTAAAATTAAAATTGAGTGCTTTTGCACTTACCACATTTGATCAAGGTTCAAGATTTCCTCCTCTAAGCAAATCGCGCCTTCTTGTCGACTGTTTAATTCACAAGCGTTTGTCTGCTGATCAGGATTTGTTTCTGGTTCAGCTGTACTTTCAGCACTGGTTGCAGCTGGAAGAACTGGAATGGCAGTTTTAGAAACATTCTCTCTCTCTAGATCAAGTGGTGGTGGTGGTGATAATGGTGGTGAAGCCTTTTCTTTGCACATTGCACTTGCATTTGGAATCTCACTGTCTAAATTTTTTGAGGAATCTCAACAGCAGCCAAATGGTGTGTGGACGCAGAAGCGACGGAATCAATCACAGCTGCAATCATTTCTTGTTGTTGTTGCTGCGTCTGCTTTTGTTTCTTCGAGTTTTTATAACAGACATAAAAAGTATATTTATTAGTAAAAGTACCTTAAGTGTTGTTTGAGCTGTGCAGTTGTGAACGTTTTACCATCATTGCAAATATCACACTCCAAATCTTTTTAATGTGAAACGCTTGCCTGTGTCTGTCGTACTCTCTGAGGTTCATTGTCTTGCCATCTTTGCAGTGTTTGCAAGTATAACTATGATCAAGCGTACCGTAACCTATGAACGGTAACTTGATGTCTTTTGAGGGAACTGTAGTTTGTGAAAGATTTGGATTTGCATTTATCATGATCACATTTGAATTTACTGATGCTTAAATTTGTGAATTGTGAATTAAACTGACCATTGTGAATTGAATTTTCCAACTTTATTTTAAAAACCTTTTTAACAACACAACAAAAGATACTGACTATAATGTATTTGCAGCTGTCTCAGTTTACTGATAGTCGGGATATTAATGAACACGTGCACATGTGTTCCACTTCCACTTGCCTTTTTTGCTACTTGTTGAATGCACTGGGCTCATTTTCTATCATGTATATATTGGGATAACTTTTGATGATGGGATCACTATGCCACATCTTACACATGCATTTATTATGTACTGTTTGGTAGTGTGCGTTTCAACAGACAGCCATACACTCACGCAGTAACATGCATGTTGTATATATCAAGTACACCAGTGTTGCACTTTCCTGTGTTTCATGTTATGAAAGGCGGTCAATTTAGTACTTCTTGTTGTTACGAAATATTATCATTTTTTTAAATTTAAAACTGTGCCTGATGTCTAGCTGGTTGAATGTACCACTTAACATAGCCTTAAGACACGACACACATCTATTATAGCATGTTAACTGACTTCTACTTTCTTAAAAAAATCTCTAAATAGCACCATGTGTTTTACCTAACACACAACATGCAGGCCCGATGTGTTCATACATACGAAACGAAAACAAAAAATCTCTAATTTCAATGAGCAGAGAAAAGGCTCACACGCGAGTAAAAATGTTATATGTTCAACTTTGTAAGGGTCGTTCAGGTTGAATGCGTCGTTCAGGTGGTATGTGTCGTGTTCTGGTGGTCTGGATTATTCTGGTGTTCTGTGTTATATGGTAGTGGTATTTTCAACATACAAGCTAAGTCAAGAAATTTAGGCGTTATTACGATCGTATCTACACATGTACCAGCTGTCGATCTTTGAAAACAATATTTTGTCATTTATGAGCCATGTTGCGCTATAAAACGTAGTTAGTCAAGTAAAGGTTAACGGATGAGGTCCATTTTCACTATGCAAGATGTGCTTGACTTGGGGTACCTTTGTGCCGAGTTTGAACCTTCTGGGTCAAGTGTATCTCATAGCTTTATGATTGGGTCAAATTTGACCTGATTGTAAAAATAAATTATAGAGTCGTATTATAAACATGAGTGTGCTGAGTGATCGCAATGACATGAAAGATTTTGGGCATTTTCAGACAACATGCAGATTAAATTGACTTTTGATTTTTCGTCCTGTGAGTGAGTAGATGATGGGATGTCAATGTATTTTTTAAACTTATGAAAAACGACAAGCCTCGTAAAGAAAAAATGTTTTTCGTTAAACGATAGCCACAAACTCACATGCTAAGGTCTAAAGTTAACTCTATTTTCATTAAATTCTCATCCATGAGCTTGTTACTTCACTCGGATCATTTTTTACGAATTCATTTCTGCTCCATGTACCCCAAAAGGTTTTTAAGTTTACGCGAGCTTTTTCTTCACATTTTACATCCGCTCAGCTGCCTCTTTTCAATAAATAAATATTCCAAGCAGCTGATTGTCAAGAACTGTACAAATTAATTGGCTAATTCGAAGTTTTTTAAAGTTTAAATTCTATTTTGAAAATTAATTTTTAATTTTTAGTTTAATTTAAAAATTTGTCAAGTAAGTCAAATGAAAGGATTGAACACTGAAACTGGGGAACACCTTCCTCTTGCAATCCTCTCGAAGGAACATGATCATCCGTCAAAAAAGGTAAATGAAGATAACTAATTATGCATCAAAATTCAAGTACATTTTGGCATAAAATAAAACATAATTGACTATTTTTTTGTACTTTTTTATTTTTTCAGCTGCCAAATAATTAATTTTCGTAGTTTTCTCCACTTCTCTCACAGCTGACAGGAGCAAAATCC
>JAQFXM010004952.1:0-15965 GCA_034693345.1 Entomobrya multifasciata
TATACATTTGCAGTAGCTTGTATAAATCCCCATAAACACTTTCAAATGCTTTGCGGGGGTCAATGAACTTTTCCTGGAATTCATGTTGTATGGTGACTGTCGCACCGTCTAGTGCTTTTGATACTTCAGTAAAGACTGTATCCTCCAATTTCACTGGGGTCAATGGCTGGGGTTGCTTAAAGGTTCTGCATTTGTGGTTGTCCACGTTTACACATTTGCATCCACATTTCGAACATCTGTGCTTGGTCTCCCGATGATCGCCTAATTCCTCATATTGTTGTGTTGAAAAGTTGCAGTTTTTACTCCCGCATGAGAAATTCCGTATTGGTTTCGAAATCCCCTTCTTGATGACGATTTTACGCAGTGGGTTCTTGCCCCTAGGCAGTTTCTTGTGGCTAGTCATGATGATGGCCTTGTTATTGAAGATGGCACTTGATAACGATGACACACTGTTGATGATGATGGCACTGTTGATGATGGCACACTGTTGATGATGATGGCACTGTTGATGATGGCTCCAGGTAGTCTGCAAGAGGTGTTGTCGTGGTGGCTTCCGTCGGTCGACTGATGAAGTTTCAGCAAGATGCAATGTATATATTTACTTATTTAGACATAATGGTACACATAATATAATTTTCGGTGCTCAAAAAAAATATTTTCCCGCCTTTTATGCTAATTCCTAGCTAACTGTTGGCATAGGTAACTAAATGTTGTAGTAGTTAAATGCTAGTATAGCTTGATAGTATGCTAAAAAATCGGGTTTTATAGCAGTATAGACTCGCTAAAGCTCGCTAGCTCGCTACGCTACGCTCCGCTCACTGTTAGGCAGATAAATACCTACTGGGTGGGACAGTTGGCGGGGGAAAACACTTTCCACTTCGTGGAAAGTAATGTCTCTTTACCTTCTACTCATATAAAAACTGAATCTAGCTCACGTACCAATCATTTTGAAATATATGCAACTTTATTTTAAACTTGAATACTTTAATCCTTTCTCACAGATTAGTATGGTTTTAGTAAGATAAAAAAATAGAAAACTATGTCAGACGAGAACACAGTTTGTACGTATGTATACTTCGTTCGAAATATTAAAAGGTGGTTCATCTTACATTGTAATATTTTAGCGTTTTTACTCTTGCACAGATTTTGAATGTGAAATGTCACCTTTTATGAGAAAAATGAGAAGAGAAAGAAATTTTTCCATCAGTTATTGTGTTTGATATTGAGAAAGGATCAAGGTAAATTATATAGTCAACATAGTAAACGAGGTACAAACGAGGTAAAATCAGATATACACAATGTATTGAGCTGAATGTATCAGAAAAGTAATGGTTAGACTAAAATGGTCGTATAATCAAAAGATAGATGAGAAGCATAGTACCTAGGGCCAAGGTAGATTGGTAATTGCAGTAGTTATGTATTAATGCCTAAATGAATATAAAACTAGCAAGTGTAAAAACCTACGAAGTACGAAGCGCGGCCAAGTAAGTTATTTAATTCTAATTTTATTACTGGAAATGGTCTACCCATTACCCATTTTCTGACTGACTGACAGAGATTCTCTTTTGCTTTTCCTGGCTCTTTTGTGCCACTTACTGTATGAGTGAGTAAACTATGTGATTGTGATAGCAATATTGGCTAGGCTTGACTTTCCTGGTACTATTCTTCCATGAATTACCTTCACAGCTGCTGCGGTGGTAGCATTGCCTGTGCAATAGATAAAAGGGCTATGATGGAAAATGAGAAGTTAAACTGAGTGACTAAGTTAGTGTGAAAACATGATATAATTACACTTTTCTGCATTTGGATACAGTACAGTATATGCATAGTACGTTGTACGTAGGTACTCGATATAAATTTCACATCGTAAAATTCATAAACTTTTGAACGAAATAAGTTGTCTAATGGGAAGTAATGGTATTAAAAATAGACTGTGATGTTCCACAATTGATAGAAGAGAAAGTCTTGGTGTTAGGGTTAAACAAGGCCACGAATATAAATATATGTACTATGAAAAAGCTCTTGGTTATTGAGAATATTGGAAAAGAAATGGGTTACAATGAAGGTTATGTAGGAAAAAAATGTTAAGCCGTACCATCATAGGTAGGAATTTTAATGGGTTTTTCTCCCTTACTTGTTCCCCCAATCATCGTTATAATCAGCTTTATTGCTCATCATGCAGTTTCATTATAGGAAAAGTTTCTTTTTTGTTGGTTATTGGTTCTCATCATTGCAGCGAGCCAGCAGGCCATTCTGAAGAAAACAGTAGCTTATACTATAATGTAGTAATAGCTTTGCGTGCAACACAAACATACAACCGTACCAAACAAATATGCTTGACTGTACCAACTCAACAGCAAAACTTTTGTTATGACCATTTTTGGCTCTGATTTACTTTTGATTTTGATGCAGAGAAAATACTTGACCTTTTCTACTGTTTGTGTACATATGTGTATATATCTGTCTGCACATAAAAAAAATTGGATGATAAAATATTTCATTTATTCAACACGTAATTTTATTACTAAGTTGAAAATATTAGAATCATAAATTCACGGAGAATAAAATGTGGGTTGAAAAGTTTTGAATCTGAAATGTGAATTGTTGGATAAATGTGGCTATTTTTTGTCTGTGGCGTAGGGAAATAAATGGTTTTACCACATTCATCTTATCTTTTTCCCATTAACCATTTCAACAACGAAGGAAATCACATTCACAAACTGCCATGTGAGTGGTAGTGTTATTATCGTCAATTTATTCATCTTCTTTTTTCCTTTGTAATAGCAAATAAATTTCTGACGCAGCACTCGCATGTCTCCCTGAATCATCCACCAGAAAGACAGATGGGAAAATCGACAGACAAGTCACATATCCTATCTTTTTGTCTTTTTCGGGCTTTTGTAAAAGGTATCTTATTCTGAGTTTTGGAAAAGCTATGGACAGATTCCTTTATTGCATACAAAGTAATTCTTAAAACAGACTACTTACTATACAGCAGCATACTTTTGGGTTGTTCCGATCTGCTTTCTTCTAAAATGCATTTGGAAGCTTAGTGCAAATGTAGAAATGATATTTGTAAAGAAAAAAATCTCAGACGGAAAATATTCAATGCGCCTTTGTAATATCTATTCTGGCCTAGACACCGCATGTATGCCTTTGAATTGATGAAAGACCATTTAAGCTCTGAGATTGTAAAGAGAAGAGAAAGTGACCCATCTGCAAGAAGAAAAGGAAAAGATGCTGCTATCACTATGTTGCTGAGCTGATGATATGAAGGTTTACTTTTACTTTCTACCTATGACCATGATGATACATAGTCAAGTGGGCGAATTTTCGTGGCGGGATAAAGCGCACGTTGGTTTTGTGGCCTGGCTCGCATACCTAACAGATTCGAAGAAAAGCTCCTGGGGAATATATATGCAACCACAATTCTATACTTTTTATGTCGGCTTTAGGAGAAGCTTTTAGACATGTTCTCATGCTATTTGTGATTTATTTTTGGAAAAGTTTTTTTTATCTGTGAAAAATTCATTTAAGTTAAAAGAAGTAAATTTAGGTGAGAGAGTGTGAAATGAAGTGAAATAGTTCAAACATTTGAATCAGAGACACTCATCCCTTACAAAGCAAAGTGAAAGCAGAGGAAAGTTTACCATTAATACTTTTTCTGTTTTTGTGCTACTACATTTAACAAAATCATATGAAATGGGAGAGGGATATAAAAGAAAGATAGTACATGTCCGGTTTGTTTATGGTCAAATATATCATATCCAACCGAATTGAACTTTTTGATGCATCTCGGAGCAATATGTATGAGAGAGAGAGCGTGAACATAATACACATCATATATAGATAGTATTATATATTACGTAAACCTTATAAGTTTATTTGGAGAGTAGACGGATAGTTTGGGCTTGTTAGACAATGTATAACCGCTGTTTTCTGCTGAATTTTTGAAAATCATAATAAGTATGTAAATCCAGTGGAGTCGAGTCGGACAATAGGGGAAATCCGTGTATTTTTAAGTACCTTCACTGTTACGGCTGAACATCGAAGGGATAAAAAGTAAGCCCTGTCTACAAAAAGTAGAAATACGTCGTTTTCAGCTGAACACAAGAAATGATACTTCACGTTGTTCGTTTAAAAACGGCCCTGCATTAGTACGAAATTGTTACTTATCGCAAAAAAGTCACCATTTGAAAATATTTAAATGCACGAAATTCTACCATTTTTGGAAATTTCACAATACTTTGCAGACAGAGCTTATAAAGTGTACGTGTGCACATAAGCCTGAGTGCAAACTGTGAAGTGATAAATGAAAATTTTTTACGGACAGATATACATATAGCATAACTACATTACTGTTTCGAGATATAATTTCCTGTACCAAATACTTACATTGGTATACTTGAGTTTTGTGCGTTGCTTTTGCTGCTAAGCCGAAGTAACATTCGGTGGCTGACAATGATAGACAGAGAACAAGGATTGCCAATAAATTTCACTGACAGTGGCTCATTTATATCTTGTGATTTTTTGTCTCTTTTCTACTCCTTTCCCCCATGGTATTCTATGACGCCCGCAGGAGGCTCGATGGCACAGTTCTATGTATACCTATTTGTATATATATTTATATATATATGTATACATTAACAGCGAAGCATAACGGGAGCACTTTTTCATTTTTATTCAATAGCAAGACGGAAAGTAAAAGTAAAAGTACTCTTTGGAAATATGTTATTATACTTGAACTTTTAGAACTCTTTTCCTTTTGAATAACACATATATATTTTTGGTTAAATGCATGAATTCACTACAAATGTACATGATTTTTCTTTTATATGTATTTTCAGATGAGTATACGAAGATAACAACCCCTCGACAAGATGTGCTCTTTAAAAAGGGCTACTTGTCACAGAAGAAGACGCAGCCGTCGTCGTCGTCTGTAGACAGCACTTCTGCAGCTACGACACCTTCTGCATCTACGAATGGCACTCCTGACACCCAGTCCACTAATGGGATCAATTCTGGTAAGTATAATGCGTGGAGTTTTGTGAAAGCAAAAAGGAAAGTATAAATGCGTCTTAGTACACCCGAAGAAATGTGTATGTATACCAGTATACATTGTACTGTCATTGTCAAGATGTAAAAGGGAGGAATGAGGAATGAATGTACTAACGAATATATATATATATATTACACTAACAAATTCTTCCAAATCAGTTTGACCTAAAATTTCCCGTCGAGATGTGTGCTTAAGAATTTGTAAGTTTGCATTCATACCTATCTGAGAATGGTATATAATACGGACACAACTTAATAAGGACAATTTAGTTGCTAATTCCCTTCTACAAAACTAACGATCAATCACAATTTCTTGAATTTCTCCATCAACAAATAAACTAATGAAACATAATAGAACCTGGAATCGCACTGCGCAAATATTTTCATTATAAACTTGATTTACACTCATAATAACTTTTATCATTTTCGAGCAACGTAATTCATTTACCCTTACCATCAGCTTCTATCTAAATTTAACGAAAAAGTACACATTGCACTATGACATTATAGAAATGATTTCAAGATGTGTGTGTAAGTTTTCTCTGTGTTATGTAAGATCATTTTTGTCCAAGAAGAAAATATACCTACCATCCGCCATTTTCCACCTAATTCTTATTTTTCATAGTCTCGCTCGTCTGTTTCCACAAGATATCGGCTTAAACGGCTGTGTTCTAATGACCAAAATGATGATGGCGGTGTCTGTGTGGTTTTCGACCACGCCATGGATGATGGATAAATGTGTGCCCACACAAAAGGATGTTTCCTTGAAGAAAATTACCAGTAAACAAGCGTCGTAAGATAGTGAATATGGTGGAACTGTACACAAAAAGTGGAGAAAGACATATAATACAAAGAATGATGAATGCATCATTTAAAGACGCTAGTCGCCTTTTGCAATGAGTGATTGTCTGAGGGAGGCCGTCCTCCTTGACTTGCTATAGTTGATGTACAATTTTAATGCTTATTTTCTACATTCTACATGTCTTAAACATATGTATCTTAAATTTCAAAATGCTTTACTCATGATGGTCACGAGGATATGGGGGTAGTAGTAATGGCAGTGATAACGTTTTGGATTTACATTTTCAAATAGTGTATATGTTTTATGGGATAATATATAAGCAACCTTGTAGTTTACTTATGTGATTGCTATTATGATTTTGTTGGATAATGTGACTGACTGCTTTCCACCGCCGCCGCCACCACCACCTACCATCAATGCCACACTACGCCACCGTCACATTATGAAGATCTTTGAGTTGAGTGATGCATGTATGCGTGTGTGAACTGTTTACGCAGAGCGTAGAATGTACTTAAAAATTGTTCTCTTAAAATAGCAGCACCAGGGGCAGCAAAAGTGGTGGTGATGGTTAGTGGTGGTGTTGTCTAAACCTATCATTAATCATTTACTTGACATAATGTATGCAAAAAGGTTGCTTTCGCTGCTACCACTCAATTTTTTCCTAAGCAAGTAGCACTTGTTCTGGTTGTAACCGAAAACTGAACCGTCACAGGAGCACAAGGGCACAAAAAGCTCATAATACGTGTACTTTTCATCCAAACAATGCAAAGCTCAACTAACATGTTATTCCGCTCCTACTTCAATTAATGATGATGGTGAATTTAAAATTGTGAATGGAAAAGAAGAAGAATGGGGAAATATTCAGTGAGGTTGGTAGCATTAATGAGAGTAAATGAGAAGGCCAAGAATTGTTACAAGTTGTACAGCTAAGCACTTCAGCAATTAAATTCACCACCATCGTCATCATTATCATCGTCACTGCATCATGTTTTAATGGGTTCGTTTTCAAAGACATCAGGAATGTAGCAAGATTTTGAGCAGTCTGTAAGGAAACATGATTTACGAAAATTTACGGAATTTCACTAACTACTACCACTTGCCCTTGCTTTTCTAATGACATCAACAGCAGGCGTACACATTTGTTCCCGTTATATGAGTAATACCTATGTAAAAATATAGTTGATGTAAATATCCCATATGAGAGCAATATCAGTTCAAAAACTGAACTGAATAGTCTTTATCTATTATAATCAACGTGTGCTTTGATTTTACTTGAGTTTTATTCAGGCTAGCAGACTATGCCATAATTATGATTCTTGAATTTGCTTCTTGTGCTGACCTTTCCATAAAGACCTTTCACACACACAAGCAAATCTGAACACTCGACCGATTGAATTTTACGATAATTCAAAAGTTAATTAATCCACGTGACCCAAATACTTATACGCCGACTTCTTATCAACATAATCTCATCATTTCTGCTACGATGATGATAACATAATTTTTAGAAGACTAAATAAACCGAGTGTGTAGCTTCTAACAGCGTGTAATATTAGGAAATTCAGTGCACTTGTCTTCCTCTCCTAATCCAAATCAAAGAACAAAAAAACAACAACTATAGAGCGTGTAGGAAATAGCATCACAATCTTATCATCAGATCACAGGATGATGATGATCATCATCATCGTCATTAACCAGGCTGACGGCAGCATAAAAATACTCATTTTCTTTATACGTGTCTATTTTAACTGACATACCAGTATTGCTCACAACGACAGTTGGGTTATTATCTTCTTCACAGCACAAATTCTTTTTTCTTCTTTCGCTCGCTAAAAAAATAAATAGTTCTTTTAAAGATTTGTACTTTCTAGTTGTGTTAGTTTACAAACACCATGCTATCAGGACACCGCCAAAAACACTGTCGGTGGATGAGGACAGATGACGAGCATTTATAGAAGAAGCAGTAGAAAATGTGCATTATCATGGTATAATGGTGATTGGTCGTAGCTAATGGAGTGTTTCATGCACCGGATCCCTTTGCTAAAGCAGAACACTAGCAAGCATGATGATTATCATCATCACCAACATCGTCCTCGTGACAAAGACCATAGCAGCGTTTTAAGAATACGAAGTGCTATACAGCAAACCAAAGTAAATATCAATGTAGTAGATGTGAAAAAGCAAGTAAACTAACGTATTATCTCTCCTCTGTGATCTTTCGCGTGTGACGTGCAAAGACACAAGGAGACAGTTGGGTTCGCTTTTTTTATAAAGCCAATGACGACTAGATGTAGTTTCAATACAAAAAGTGAGTGAGTGAAGTTTATGATGACTGTACTTACTCTGAGAAAGGCTGCTGCTGGATGAAAGAAATTTCTTGTGTTTTAGGAAAGGCAAGGCACAATGCATACCACCACCACTCTACCACAAGAAAATGCTACTGTTACAATTACTACTACCCTTATTTGTTTGTTCGTGACATATTATATAAGAGTGGCAATGGAGCGAGAATACAGATAGCTGAGCAGATTGGATGTAAATGTATGTATGTATTTTATATGTAAAAAGTACATGACATGATGGTGATGATCGTCATCAGCACCAGTGAAACATCCCATCAGAAAACTCCTTTCACTGATACTTTGATACCATTACATTACAAACTATAACCATTACCATAAAGACTGTTGTTTTTTGTTGTTGTTTGTGTTTGTCTGCGTCTTTTGCGCTTCTATCTATCCCTGTCTTTTTCTCCCTTTTGTTCCTACGTACGTTCTGGCCCGCATGGTACCTCTCTTTTATATCTCTTGACGTAAATGCAAACCGCATATATACTCAAGAATTTTTTACACGCGAAGAAAGTAAAAGTGAAAGAAAGCAGCCAAATTTTTTATGATAAAAGTACAAAAAAACTGTATCACTATGCTTTGCTGTGAAGATGACGATGCGAGGCTTTAGTTCACAAGGGTGTTTTTTTCGCTGCACACAGTACATGCTTAAAACAAAGAATTGAATGTTTGTAAGGATTCAGCAAGCCATGTTATTTTGCAGTTTTTTTATTATTAGCAAAACAAATATTGCAAAATAGCTACATTATTTAGCACATCAAAACAAAAAGTATTCTGATGATCACAACAAAAAACTGTCACAGCCACACGTATAATGTTGAGAGCTTTGTTTCCAATTTGTCACTTGATGCTTCTATCAAATTTCTTTATTTTTTCATGCAAAAATCTGTATAAAAAGTGAAATAATACAATGGCTTGAAAAATACATAAAAAGCCTTGTTGTCTGAAATAATGTCATATTATTATAATATGTACTTTTCGAATATTTTTTATAAGTCAGCTTTGGATTAGTGTGTTGAATGCACATTTTAATGCCTATCAAAACTCAGCTTATTACTGCTACTTGCCATCTTAAAAATATAGAGCTTTTTGCAACATTACATAGTGCACATTTTGTAACGTTTAAAAAAAAGGGTAGTTTAGTTGATAGGTACATAATATTCACTTATAAATGTTAAAGCTTAGGAAGATTTAGAAATGAGGGCAAAAAGAGAGAAATGAAAGATTGATTACATTTGTTTTTGTTTCATGGTTTTCTTGAATTTTATCATCAACGCTCTCAAATTCAATTTTCTTGTATGAATGTATCATAAATTCATAAATATCCTTACATAAATTTCTATGTTTGCAAATAATATATCCCATTATTTCCTCCAATGCTACGTTGAACACCTCTATGTTTTTAAATATTGCATAAAGTATGCAATATGTTTACTGTTACAACACGACAACAACAAACAAGCATGAAAAGAAAAAAGTATTATGAGTTTTCTCATGTCACCCTTCTTTTTATTCTCCCTCGGGTTGTGTTGTAGTTGTCTAGACTAGAATAGTTGTCGGTTTATCATGTTTTCCAAGAGAATATATATCTTTCTTCATTGATGCTAACAATAATACAGAACATTTGAAATGTTGCAGATTTGTAAATGTTGCCATTATATTTATTACAACACCGATCCACCGTAGAAAACAATGCAATATGTTGTGAATTTTGTCATGTTCCTTTTCATATTCCGCTTTAAAAAAAGAAAAATGGGTCTTCTTCCGCTGTTATGTGGTATTTGCATTTATGCGATTCGTGGTACTATTATAATAATAAGCTTGTCTTTGTCTTTTTGGAAATATGTAAATAATATTAACCTGACTAAACTTTATGCTGCGTGTTGAGTAATGTAATAATATACAAGATTTGACTAGACTAGTATAAATACCGATTCATACATGAATACACTGACATTATATTACGACGTAGTTTGCAGGTTGAGCTCATAATAAATCGGTCGTATCTCCTGTGACGTTATTAGTACCATATCCATACGAGAGTTTCTTTTTACTTATGAATTTGTTTACGGGTTCCTTAACATGACATCAACCAACATGAATAAACCAGACGATTCTATTGTGTATGCACACAGTGCACTATTTGTACTACTCCGCTCCTTTCCCTGTTTTAGGTACACATACTTCCCCTCGCTTTTATATGATTTATATCGCGTAAAATTTTTCAAGAGTTCGTAGGAGTAGGAAAACTGATGTGACGATAAATAAAATTGGACATATAGACTGAGCTAGTACGCACTGCTACTCTCATTATGTCTTGGGATTAGTCAGCTACGACATAAATACTTTTTTTTGCATTATGTCTCGCCATAATTCATCCAAAAATTTGTTTTTCAAAATGCAATAGTAATTCTAGTCGACATGATTTGTGAAGGGGTAACATGAGTTTTTCAATAATTGTTAAGTACTTCAGAGAGGGAAACATTAAACAATACAGTTTTCAAAGATTATTGATTATGACAAACTTGTATATAAATAGCCAGTTGCTAGATTAGTATACTGGTAAAGCCTCCTATTGTAACGGCACTTTTCTTTATTTAACTTGGCAGTTGAATGATCACATTTTTTCTAAGAAACATGCAAAATGCGGGGCTTAAAAAGAAAGTAAAAAGATGAAACGAATACTCACTTCCTCTTTTATTGCACCATGCAGCGTGAAAGGACAGACTGAAATGTCTATTGTAATTGTAGTACAGTACATCTCTCTGAGATTAAACATTTGACGAGAATTTATTTCCAGAAGATGAAAATGCGAGAGAGTGTGATTTGACGTTCTGAAGACATTCAAAAGTAAAACCTGTCTTGAGTCATTTTATTTCGTACGACGATATGATATAGTTTATTTTCAAGATTAAGTGTGTGAGTATGGTACTTCGCAGTAGTAAATTATTATTTTAAAAGTGTAAGCTCAAAACACAAGTCAAGTCAGTCACTCAATTTTCCTCATTCATCTACCTCAGTTTTGACAAGGATAAAAATAGAGATGTCTATTAGTAGCCAAATGTAAACGAGATGTTTTCTTCTCATCCTCATCAACTACAGAAAAAAATTGTTGCATGGTCTATTGCACTTCTTTTGTACCTTCCTTCTTGTCTATTTGAAAGATATGAAGATAAAAAGGAGACAAGACATAGAAAAAAAATGTGCGAGCTAGAGCAACTGACAATGAGCTTTGCAGTATGGAATGAATAACAATGTAGATAATCAGATCAGGAAATGAACTTATCCGATAATGGAAATGAATCATTTTGTTTTTCTGCTGGGAGATAATTTTTTCTTGGAGTGCATCGTATCGTGATAATTACTATCGGCAAAGGTATTGAAAAACATTACGTGTCATACAATAAGTGTTGACTGAAAACCCATGATTTTTTACAGAATTGGGGCGATATGCGACACACGCATCAGAAGAGTCTTGAAATTACGAAAAAGTTTCTTATATAAAATTGATGTTGATGCGTAAGTAAGTACAGCCTTTTTATTGCCAAATGTCAATCAGTTTGAAAATAAAAAAATGTAAGTAGAAGCCACATGACAAGATAATTATTTCGTTACTTTATGTCATGATGAAAAATACGAATCAAAATAGGATCCTCCCGTCCATCAATAAAACTAACACGAAAATTCACTACAATTTACTTTTCATAATGTGTACTTTTCTCCTCTGTGCCTTCTCGAAATAAGGTGTGTATGTTATGTACACTGCAAATTGCAGCAGCAACAATAAAAAATACAGTTTTGGAGAGGAAGCCATGAACAGGCGACATTAAGTTGTCAACATTAACTTGTTTTATTTGTCCAAGTAGACGCGTAATGGGAATGAGGGAGAATTCCTTAAGAACTATATTGCATGCAAGTGTTGTAAAACATTGAGAATTTCAAAGTAATAAAAAATGTACATTTAAGCATGCAATAGGTAGAAGACAAATGGATATGATAACTAAATCAAAAATGATTTGCGAAATCGACTATTTGTGTTAGCTTTGAAGAAAGCATATTGAAAATCAATATAGCTATCATCACTATCATGGCCATCATAAAAGAAAAAACGGCAGCAACAGACACATAAGCACTTAACACGATTGACGAGTTACGACTTCAAATCTGATATGGAACGAAAAAATATTGTTTTCTCTACACACACCTCCATCAAAACTGAATATGGAAAAATGACTTTTTAGTGGATTGACACACGCTAAATTTGAATTTGCAGGTGGATAATGTGCAAATAAATGGGTATTTTCAACTCAATAACTAACACACTTGTGCACTTATTTATTTTTGCAGATAACTCTGAAGGGTACGAGAATGGTGAGACTGATTACGTGATACCATATGACGAAACCATTTACTATGCTCCCCCAGCTGAAGCTGTTTTCACGGATCCCAATACAGGCCAGGTTTACTATGGTAAGAAATTTTTTATACATACATGTTCACAGTTTAATTTACGATTATCTCCAAAAAATGTTTAGCTTGTTTTTACATATCGATCTAGTCTACTTCTTTGTAAACAAGATTTAAATGTAGTGAAAAGAAAGAGATTATTTCATGCTGCACAATCGCACACATGTTGTAACTATTTGTAAAAATCAATGTTGCATTTCACCATGATTCCACTTATTCTGTTGTCTCAAAAATCATGAGACATTTTTTCTGTGTATTATACTTAAGGTATATATTAACTTTACTCGTATAAAATATTTTGCTCTTCTTATATTGCATTTTCATTTTATTATGTTCTGCTGTTCCGACTATTTGTCTCTTAATTACCCGTGAATAGGTTAAAGGTTATAAAACTAATGTTTTCCACTGCTGACAAACTTGATAAGGTAATGAATGACGGGGGTTGATGTAATTAATTTTAATTACTGTCAGCGAAGATACCCTCCTGTAATGTACCGCAATTTTTCCCCATTGGACAATTCTCTCTTTTTTGTCGATTCCCTTTTGCAACTTCCATCACCATCAGTCACTCGTTTTGTAGTGACGTGACGTGTTGATAATTTTTATGTAAAGGCATATTCTATGCTATGCCGTGTTGCTTATCAGGTATTTTCGGCAATAAAGACAAAACATCATCAAAGTCTAAAAGTGCAATGCAATGTAATGGCAATATTTTTATAGAGCATTAAAAAGACAAAAGATCACACGTGTGCACCGAAATTCGAAAGACTGAAAAGTAAAATATATGTGGGATGCATTGTGTTCTGATGTTTTTATCATTACATTTTGCTTTTCTTCTAGTACAAGTGTTAGTTTTATTATGGAACCATATCATTAATATCCGGTAGGTTGACAATAACAGCAGCAGAAACTTTTTACATCTTTTGCTACTCAACATGTTCAACTTTTATACGAAGTAATTTGAAATGATATGCATGGCATGCTCAAGTGAAATTTAAAATTGCACAATAATTTTCAGCTTCAACTGTCTCCTCTGCGTAAAGAAAATTATTAACAGTTAACAGAAGCAGAATAATTAGTTTTAGAAACAAAGAACATTCTAGAGCGGAATCTGCTAGTATTATCTGAATAATTTTAGGTACAGAATTGTAGACCTAAATATTCAAGTCAAATCGCTTAAAAATATATGCATGCCCTGACACGGACGAGTTCCTTTGTGTACATTGGAATTAAATTCGTATGCTCATAGTTCATAGCATAATATAAGGCAGAAAACACACATGGACTTTGATAAATGGGAATTTATCCTAACATGTGTGTTTGGTGTGTGTGAGAGAGAGACAGAGTAAAGGAATCACAGTCCACCAACCAGACAGACTGGATTGATAGTGTAAACTAACCACATACACGGCAAGTTCCTTTTGGGAATTTGACGGGGCTTCCTAAGACAAATACCGTGCTCTTCTTTCTTGTCATCTGTAGTCGGGCACAATTATGGCAGGCGAGAAAAAATACAAAACATGTGGATGCAAAGCGAGTTGGATGAAAATAGCATTATGTTCCATATAAAATATTCGTAAAACGCAAATGACAGCTTTGAATTGGGAATGGAAGGTGTTGTATGGTTTCACAAAGATAGATTACACCGAGAGAAAAAATATCCATGATACTTTTCTTTGGGCAACTATGTACCGCTCCTGCCCATCGTCAAATACATGGCACATGACATTCAACATTGACATCGTACGGAGGAAATGGTAATATTTCATGGTAAGGTGACAATGACTATTTTTCAAAGCTAAGTCGCAGTCGTGTGCTGAATTACATTACTTTGAGAATTAGCCTGCCCTCTTCTTGTCAATTATGGTAGTAATTAAAACGGAACTTGCCACTTGGAACGTGTACGCCATACGCGAGTAATGCATGGAAGGAGTTGAAAAACAGAAAAGGTGGAAAATAATAAAATCTGCAGAGTAAAATCAATGACCCATGGCAGGTGACTTATGGGAGTGAGAGAATTAACAAGATTGAGATATTTTTAGCTCGTTCGTTTTTGTTAATCTCCATCATCTCATCAAAGTAATTCAGCGAAATATATAGGTTCTCTACTCGTGTCAGTATTTAAAAACTGAAATAATAATCATTATCATCATAATAAAGAAAGCAATTACACGATAAAAGCTTGTTTGATTTAATTGAAGCTTTTATGCATGGCTGATTACGTGTATATCAATCACAATCACAATTGTGAACGTATACCAGCTTCTGCTGTTCCCGTCAAAACAAAAACAAAAAGTTACTGGAAACTTGTAACGTGTTAAACAACTTTGTGTGGTAAAAGTGCTTGCAGCTATTTCGTGTTTTATGGGTTCTAGAACAACTGCCGCAATGGACAACTGCCATAGGCGGACAACTGCCACTCGGATAACTGCCGTTCGGATAACTGCCATGCGGACAACTGCCACTCGGACAACTGCCTAGAAATCAGCTGCTGCATTTTGGGCTGCTTTAACAATATTTATGAACAGCCCTTAATGATAATGCCATTTAAAAGTAAAGGCTTACCAAACACTGCTGTACTATCCAGTCGAAGTAGGGCTACATAAGTTTTCACCAATTTTACTATAGATTGATAGGAATGTTTTCACCAATTTTACTATAGATTGATAGGAATGTTTTCACCAAATTCATTATTGACTTACAGCAATGTTTTTACCAAAATCATTATTGACTTACAGCAATGTTTTCACCAAATTCATAATTGACTTACAGCAATGTTTTCACCAAATTCATTATTGACTTACAGCAATGTTTTCACCTAACCTAACCAAACCTAACCTAACCAAACCAAACCTAAATATTTTTGAAATTACTTTAATCTGTCAATTTGCATTAAATAGGTGAAAACCTTTATCTCTAATTGGTGAAAACATTTATACTAAATCGGTGAAAACATTTCTATTAAACCGGTGAAAACATTTATATTAAATCGGTGATAACATTCGAACTCTACATTGTTATAGTTGGTACTGAATACAACAGCACAAAAAAATTGGTGGAAACAACTTGAACGCGCCTATTATAAGCTTTGTTTCCCACCAAAACTGGTAAGTGCACTCAATCGTATAAATGGTCTGTTCATACACAACACAAGCAGTCAATAATAAGTGGCAGTTGTCCTAGTGGCAGTTGTCCGAATGGCAGATATCCGATTGGCAGTTGTCCGCATGGCAGTTATCCGTATGGCAGTTGTCCATGGTGGCAGTTGTCCATTGCGGCAGTTATCCGGA
>JAQFXM010004953.1:0-15964 GCA_034693345.1 Entomobrya multifasciata
ATTAGGCTCAATATTTAAAGTTTTTTGTTTTTCCAAGGTACAGCCTTTTTGAGTCGGTCCTACCTGGGAACTTTTCCCACCCATTTCCATTACAGAATAGGCACTGCATAAGAGGACTTGACTTGATGACTACCCGCGGTGGACTCATCAGAATTGTTTTCATCTGTGTCTTCGCCTTATGTCATCTTATGTATATCTTGGCATTTTGCAAAACAGTACATTTGAAAATTGCACCCATGTGGGAAATTTTTATATGCGTATTATTTGCCAGTTTGAATTCCATCTAACTTAACAGTTCATAAAACTGGAGTAGCGTTTTTGATACTGATCTTTAAAAAAAAGCTTAAGGGAGTTTTTTAAATAATAATAGGAACATGATACCGCATCGTAAAAATCATAACAAAATGATATAAGTATTCATAAAATTTGAAATATGCTTCTATTCAATTCAAATCATGCCAAGTAATCAGCTCAATTTTTTTACGCTTATCGCTTCTGGATGAGTTTTAATAACATGACATGTTATTATTTACGAATGATTTTCATCCAGAAGCAAAAGTCGCATAAAAAAGTGTTAGACAACCTAATTGCAAAATTGTATATTGTTCTCTGCCAACAGGAATTGCACTACTTTTTTCAAAAGTCAAATAACGAGTAGCAATATAAACAATGTGAAACTTGAATCATCATCCATTTTATGCTTAAATTGTAATAATCATCATTCTTATGACATGGTCATTTTAAACATTTTCTCTTATTACCCTTTTTAAATGTTGAGCTTTCTCGGGACCTGTTTTTTATAAAAATGTGCATAAATACAGAGTAAACCAAACAATGAGATTTTTTCGACAATTCCCCTCGCATATCTTGTGCTATGATCTATCTTCCTTATGTAATCCTCATTTTATTTTATTTCACATTTAAATGTTATAGTTTGGGTTGTTCACTGTAAAATGTTTAGGGTCTCTCCTGGTCCCGAATCCCGGTCCTCATCTTGACTGATCATGCAATGTATCATAGTTAATCATCGACCATGTCACGTTACTTTTTTATCATATAACAATGTATAAAATATCTCTGCTTATCAAAAAATCCAATGTATAAAGTTATATAGCAAAAAATATGAGAGCCATGCTCTCTCTCTCTTGACTTGATCAAGATCATGATTAAAAAGAAGACGAGTAGAAAGCATGTTGTTTATTTATTGTGTGTGTTCTTGAAATTCTCAAACCTTTTTTATGCTTATCACCCACCCTATTGTACCCTCTTTGCAATTGACATTCTTACTTATTAAAAAATTAAAATAGTTGATCAGAAAGATTGTTTGTCAAAAAGATTCTGGGTATTGGCTTGGGCATCATCTCGTCCATCTCATCAGCTAAAAGGAAAAATGGAAGTATAAAGTTTTATGCATTTTCATTCCTTCTTATCAAGATCAGCAAAGAAGCTGATGGCTTGGCTTGGCTTAAATAGTGGATGTTGATGATATAATTATGCATATAAATATGTATTGATAAAAAGGTAGTGCGAGTATCTCGAAGATGTTGTGCCACCATCGAAAGAATCTCTATATTCCATGCACACCAAATACCATTTAGGTGGTGTTTCAAATAAAACTGGTAGACATTTTTCTTGTGTCTTGGCGGTGGTGGTGGCGGTATAGTGATGATGGTAAAATCGTGATGATAAGTGTAACAAGACTTTGTAGCAAAAGCTAAAGGGTCAGTAGTCAGTCTTGTCTTGGCCTTAGGACAGAAAAGATCATCTCCACGATATATCTCTGCAATTATAAACACATCTTCAAATAATACAAGAAAAAGCAGAAGCGGTAGCAAAGAAAAAGCATGATGGTGTTACCACATCTCGCTTCTCAACTCAGCATCTTCCCCACTGCATGACTTGATCATCATCAAAAATCTAGAAATATACTCAGGTGAATAATAAGTTGATTTTTTCTTGATTGTTTTTTTATTCCTCCGAAAACTGGACCGACATAATCAACTAAAGCTACCTTTCTTCTTGTGTCTTGGCCTGGCCATGGTGGTGGCAGTGGCTGATAGAGCGACCTTTTCCAGTGCAGTGCAATTGGTATTTGGTCTAGGTGCAGGTGTCTTTTGGCAGGTTTTCCTTTGCAACAATCAATTGTAACAAAAATCCCCCTACTCTTTGGTTTAGAACACAATCGTCTTTGCTCAAGGCTGTTTGTGTGCTTTGTATACTCTCTGAAATTGTCTGTAACACAAGAAGGGTGAAATCCAAGTCCCAGTCCCAAACAGTGAACTCAAACAGTTTTCATCAACAAAGTGGTCAGTCTGAGTCCAGAAACCTGATGAAGAGGAATCCAGCGTACTTACGAGATCAGAGTTATCATCATGATCACATCACAATCTTGGCATGTTTGTTGTACTTAGTTTCTACTTTTGTTGCAGTGCACTGGTTTTCTCTGATGTGAATATAGTAGTTGTAAAATAGTAAAAAATAGTAGTAGTGTTGTAGTAATAATAGTGGTATTTACTGAATTCCTCAAGGCAATTAAGCAGGTTTTCATGAGCCAAAACATTATAAAAACGACAATGATTTTGTAAAAAAAATTGACTGCAACTTCCACTTTATTTTTTTCTTCCATGTGGCTGTGCTATGCAAATGTAAAGACGTAATCTGTTATAAAATAGGTACTTACTTTTTATCATATATATTGAATTGTTGTGCACGTTTTTCCATGTTAATTGCCTGTGTCATCGTCATCATATCATTATTGACCATTGCAGTGAAAGAGTTCATTTAAGCTTGTCAAAAGAAAGTATGCAGTAACAAGAAGGAATGCATTTTTTAAACAAAAACTCTGTTTGGTTTACTATCTTTCACCAAAACTAAATGTTTTCGGTCAAGTATGTAATATCTATTTATCACAGAAGCCAATCGAAAAACCAACATACAGGTTAACAATTTTCATATAATTTAAAATTTTTATACTCAAAAGTATAAAAATAAAGGAGAAAAAGAACCGCTACTTTTATCACTAAAACTTAACCAAACAAGATTGTCTTGAAAAAGTTGTGAAGTGAGGGGGATTTCACATTCCAGTGTCAAGTCAAGTAGCGGAGAGTGTAGTGATATTGTTGATAAAATTTTACGTGATGTAGGCTAAATGACCATGGGACTGGTGAGAGTGATGGCAATTTAGTCATTTTGCTGTTATATTTGATGACTATGACTAGTTTGTTTTAAAAACATAACAGTCAGGGGAAAAAATTGTCGTAAGAATTTCTAATTGCCCTGCATAAAAAACAACATAACAGCTACCAACTATACTAAATTGGGTAATTTAGAAGAAAAAAATCTGATGGAAGCCCCGTGGTGGTGAATGTAAGTGTAAGTAACCTTACACCTTCTTCCTTTAAATGTTTTTTTTACCTAAAAACTATGTAATCTAATATACCTATTCATTATAAACTTGCATTGTTGCCTGTCGGCTTATGAGACTTGATTTCCAATTGCAATTTTTGTCTGCATGCCTGTGTGCCTGTCTGAGAGTTGGCCTTTGGTAAAGTTCACTGAAAATCAAACAAGAAAACCTCTTTTTCAAATAAAAAATCCTTAAAGCTAAATGCTATTGGTCATTATTAAAAGAAGATCATAATTACTTAAGAATGTGGTATGCGCTAATGGTAATATAATTATTAAGAGAATTGCCAATTGTACTTGAGTGCTTCAGTCAATGGGAAAATAATATGAGGGAAAAAATTGTAAATACTTTTCTAATTGCAAGGAATACAAAAAGCCGCACACATTTAATATTACATTCTGCAGTTTTTTTCAATTTCAAATAAAAACTTGTATTTCATTTTTGTTGACTTTTTGACGTATTACGTGCTAAATAGTTATTATATGATTTAAAGTCGGAGCGGAGGCCGAAGAGTCGCTTGTGGTGGTACAAGAAGCTCTTTTTCATATCACGAATGACTCACGACGACGATGATAGGAGTATAAAGTACATTTGAAATTAAAGCCTTTAATTTTCATGAAAAAAACTTTGAAATTAGTTGTAGTTGCAATGTATTTAGGGAGGAAAGGTGTTATTTAACAAGCTCAGCAGGTTATCAAGTAGTTTGCCATAAAACTGTAATCAAAAACACATATAATAACTGTCTTATCGCAAAGTACAATTTAGGTAACAGTTTCAAATACACGGCGACTAGACAGCATCCACACAGACAGACGAAGACGGAGTCACAGTGGCAGTTTTGCAGTAGCAATAAAATCATATTTTTTGCATTACGCATCATAATCATCATTCATTTCAATTTGTACCTCGCAGTGTGATTCACTCTTTCAATTTCAAGTTGCAATGCAGTACTAAAAAAATAAGATGAAGGTTTAAAAACGACCCTTGTGACTCAGTTAGACTTTTCTGATGATTTTTTAGGTACTCAGGTTGTGACCGATATCCCAAAAATAACTATTCCAAAATGAAATTTGAAGTAATGATTGTGTTATGACATGAAATAACCATTTATATTTACTGAATTGCAAATCAGCATCAAATTTAAGTTCAAACTATCAAGCGCACATTGCATCCATCTACCTACAAAGCAAGCTGTCAATATTACTATTTTTCTAATGTGTTTGATGTCTAGAAAATCAAGATATTTGAAAAATTATTCTCACGATATGCGATGTTATGATGTTAATGTTGTGTCACTAGCACTTGACTCCTGCATAAACTGAATGATGATGATGATGATGATGACAATCAACAATGACTCAAAGAAGCGATAGCAATGAATAAAAGATGGGATAGCAAAAAGGAATGAGTAAAATATGAGTAAACGCACCCAAGTACAAAACACAAAACCACAACCTAACATAACAAGAAATCATATCTTCATTCTTCATGAGACACTGACTCTGACACATAATAAAAATTTCTTATATAATCAAAGTGTATTTTGAGTTTTTATTAGTTATCTTGCTCCTTGAGAGCGTTTTATTTACTTGTTGCTGTCGATAGTAATTTGTTGGTTGGTTATCCTCGGTTATTGAATGCTAAACTCCGTTGTGGGCTATCCAAGTAGTTAGAAAAGCAATGCATGGCATGGAGCAGGTGTGCGTGATGTTTTTTGGAATTTATTGCAATGTTGCGAAGATAACAGCGAGACAGGTGTATCGAATAATGGAACATTTCATACTTTCTTATTTGCTCTTTGAAGGAATGAATGGTGTAGTAATAATAAGCAATCGTTTTTTACTGATAATCAAAATCTATATTGATGAGCTATAAGCTGTAAATAACCATCATTAATGCCAACACCGCAAACGAGTACATTAAGTTAAGTAAATGGGCACAGAAGGCAGTCATAGTCCCAGTCCCACCACACACCACAGGTCACGACCAAGTGTCGAGCCATATAATGCTGTTTAATGCATGCTGTTAAGATAAGTACAAATACTTTTTTGATACAGATGAAAATTTCATACATTTTTTGTGGGTTGTGAGATTGGGAGGGCTGATCTTTGTTATCCAACATTTTGTGGTTTAGAAAAGCAAGACACGTGAGTCTCAACTAGCCCCTATATAAAAAATCTTTTCACATTCTCTCACGAAGCATGTTTTTCAGAAAACTCGTGTCGATTTCACACTTGAATACGTCTTTTGTGACAACTCCACGTTTTTTCTCAAGAAACTAGACAATAAAGTTGTTAGCACGTCATTTTATGAAAATTGCAATTTTTACTTGGTACTTAGCATTCATTACTGTATTGCCACAACATATTAAACTTACAATGATATTGATACAATTATTTATGCTGTTGTTTTTGTTTATTCCGTATTTTTCGTTTCACGTAATTGTTTTTATATCTGTATTAAAACTGAAATTACTTTCTACAGAGTCACTTTTCTTTTATGGTTTTCTCTAAGGGAATCGGAAGTGGTTATAATAAATAACATTGCCTTGCATTGTGAACATCTTTTTTACAAGGTTTAAATGGTAGAGAGCTTACATTTTTTACAAAAACAATACCTCGTGCATCATTACGTCGAGGCGTGTCCTATGGTATGTATGCCTATTATTACAAAATGCACTTATCTTTTATTGTTAAGCCTATTAACTCAGCAATTAAGTCAAGAAATGAAAAGGGACAAAAAATACATTTATAGCTTAAATTTGCCAGGCAAAAGGTTTGTGGTTCGTAACGTAGCCTTCGCGTAGGTATGACCGATGCTACGTCATGATATTTAAGCAATTAGCAAACAATTAATTGTTCTCAAGCAGTTTAAATCTAGCAGTAGGCAGTGCTTTCTATTTCCCAAGCATAAATGGAATTGAAAAGTCATGTCGCTAATTAATTTTAATGGACAATTAACAGGTTCTAATACCTTGCTAGCTTACAACTAACACCTCTCGCTAGCACACAGTGTCCTGTAACAGTTTTTTTTCGTACTATGACTTTAGTTGGCATAATATGTAGTGCAGCAGGACTAGGATTATGTGCAACAACAAATCAGAGAAGGATGTAGCAATTAGCCCGTTTTAAAAGGAGTTTACTTGCCACAAACAATTATACAAACCATCTTTTCATGATCTTCATCGATTTCATAACAATAAACCGAACAATCTTGTTCGGTAATGGCAAAGCGGCACCGGCCTAGTAATATCATCACCTCGTCTAAAACAATTTTTTTTAGATCTTCTGCTCTTCTTTTCAGGTTATTATTTCAAAAAAATGCAAGCATCACATCATCTTCAACTAGTACAACATGCATGAATGCACTTGAAGTACCCTACGCAAATAACCCGAAGTAGTCGTAGAAAAATCATGATCACGATATTATCATCATCGTCATCAACATCATATCATGCGTCGCATATCAATCAGGAGGACAGTGGCACTGGTTACTGTAATTGACAGTCATTGAGCATCATCATCATTTTAATTCATGTTCTAGTTTTCATTTACTTTTTTTGACATAACCAACAACAATCAGTTGTAATCATCATCGGTGAACCCCCCTTTCTCCTGTTTAAAATCCTATTCATACAAACGTGCGTAAGTATTACGTATACTTTTTTTCTGATTGAAACATGAACTTTATCGTCTTTCATTATCAAAAAAATTGAACAATAACAATGATTTCATATTTATGGACAATGTGAATGAATGCTTAACCAAAAACCACATATTACCCTCTGACTACAGCCAGTACAGCTATTCTTGCATTTTGCATTGTTCAAAAGTTGAGAAATGTACGTTGCAATAATAATCAAAAACAGACACTCCTTCAGCATCAGAAAAACATTTATTCTTATTGAGTAGGTATATCATCGTGCTTATCATTTCGTATGATATTCAGGTTTTCGCATTTTTTTTCTTTTTGCTTCTCTCCTGAAAAAAAACCGACCGACCGACACAACATCCTTGAGCGTCAGGTGTTAGGTATGTCTTTTTTCGCCAAGAAGAAAAGACAATGATGCGATGCGGTCCTAGAGAAGAAGCCCTGTGTACATTTCTGCTACTATCTTGTAATCAAATCTTATAAATAAAACTACGCACCTTGCAACAATACATACACACTTGACTCATATAGGTACATATATAATTTAGTTGTAGGGCATATCTAAATATCTAGAACAGGGGAATAAATTTTAGAAATACAAAAACAATTTTTCACGTGTATGAAAATTGTTTAATTCATAGGTATACACAATGTAAGTTGTATGCGTTTTATCATTTTTCATATCAGCGGCCTGGCCGACACTGACAGTGGCAGGCAGGCAGGCAACGTGAGTTGAACAATGGAAGCATTCAGTAGTAAAATCGCAAACTTTGCAGATACACAGGGTATGGCGGAGCTCAGCTTAATTAGTAACCCTTTACGTTATCGTTTAACCTCACATAATTTCATTTCATGTGAGCCAAGCCAGAGTCCGAGTTTAACAGTTTGATATTGGTGTTGAGATACAAAACGTGTACATTTCAATTATCGCATTTGTCAGTTGACTCCTCTTGTCTATATACCGTGGTGAAGCTTCTGAACATGACAAATTTTCCCAGTAGAATATTTTTACTCACAAGAACACAATAACAGCAACTTTTAGAGCATTAATTAAAATCATGCTGGTTTATTGTACATAAAAGACACATAGGTACATGTATTGCATTGGTTCAAGAATAAAAGTGGTTTGACTTTTATGACAAATGAGTTTCAAATTACAACCAAGCGTTTTTTATTTTCTTTCCAGACATTCAAGAATTGCTCTGATTTTAAAAGAAAAGGAAATGATGCCATCCGTAGATCCACACATGCAAAAGTAGCCAAAGTGTCTTGGTTTGTTTAAGTTGTGTAAACACTCAACATACAACTTAAAGTTTAAAGTTATCAGGTTACATTTATGTGTTTTGTGCTGTACTCTGTGAAATTTTTATAAAGCAAATAATATAATTCTTTATAGTCATCATTATACTCGTCTATCCCGACTTAACATGACATATTCAATGTGAACTCATTAACAAGCTATAAAACATTGTAAACCAGCATATTTTATTGGTTTATCAATATATGTAACTCGCTAAATTTCATTTCATTTCTTGGAAGAAGAACAATCAACAAAATAGTAAATACACTGACTTGGGGAGAAATGAGCTTCAAACAAGTAAAAAGTTGTGATATTAGTGAAGTAAAACATGGTTATTATAACAGGCCCTACCAGCATCAAAACTACTTGTATTTCCACAACACGTAAAAGAAGAAATGGATAATTATTATGATCGATTCAAAGTGAAGTGAAGTTTTGACGGACTCTTTGATGTGATGCGTATAGAAAGACCAGACATTATTTTATTTTGTTTCGTCAATTTACGAAAATAACAAGCGTGTTAAAAGATTGCAGAGAGATGTCAAATGATTGAAAATTGAAAAAAGGTGTTCGTGTTAATGCTGATACGTATTTTTTGTGCGGAAAAAAATATCGGCCATTAGAAAAAAGACAGCTTGCTTTTGCTACTATTGTTGAGTTATTTGAGATTCTATGAAAAAGGGAGATAAAAAGTTTGCAATAAGTGTTATTTTTGCTTCTGGCTAAAAAATATCGATATCTTATGAAAAAGATCAAAGGAAAAGATAGTAAGTCGACGAGAGTGATAAGTGGAATTAAATTATTGCTGTGAAAATGTGATCTTATGCAAAGACCGAAAAAATAATCACACACAAAAAAATGTTTGCATGCAGAGCGAGATGAGATTCTTAAAAAAATCTTCACATTGGACTTGGATGAAAAAACAGCTTAGCGAAAAAAAGGGAAGAATTATTTGTTTGATTGATTGCAGCAAAGAAAGCTGAGATACCAGGAAAAAGGGTTTGATTCAGTTTTGCACATTTTCCTGCACGCAACCAACCAACCCATCACCCAACAAATTAAAACTGCATTCTTCAAAAAAATATCATCCAACAAATAGAAAATACAACGAAGAAAGGGAAAGCCATTTGATTCTTCCTAAATATTTTTTGATCTCAAGAGACTCAACCCATTTTGATCTTGATGTATGTACATATTCATGTCTGTTCTGTTCTGTTGATACTGTGGAGTAAAAAGTGAGTACAAGTTATTTAGCAAAAATGGTTATCCCAAATCCACATTTATCCTCAACTTCCTATCTTCGTCTTGGCAGTCATCGTCGTAATCATCATCGCCACCACACTACCTTCATAATAACAAGTTTGATGCCTACTGCTGTAAATGCCCTTCTAATTTCCATAATTGCCCTCCAATTTGGTACTGTTTGTAGTACAACAATCACCGGTGATGCTGGTGGTGGTGGTGGGGATGCACCACTTGTTGCACGAAATGCAACAAGTAGTAGCACCACTATAACAAACAATGATACTTATCATTATCATCACAACAATCATGAGGATGATAATATTGATAATAGCACAGATAATAATAATAATGTCGGTATCAACTCCTCCGACCAAGAAGAAGACAATTATCTTCAGCAGCAGCATCAGCAACAAGAAGAGTATCAAAGGAATCAAGGTTTTGGTGGTGGCAGTGGCGGGGCTGTATCAAGTAGTGGGACTGGTGGCAATGGACCGGTTACCAGAACTAGGGCTCCAGCAGAGTGCACGCAAGAACCAAGATTTTCCATTTTAACTTCAGAGTCCCTTCTCAGATCAGCTAATGTTTCGTACGACGAGAATAAAAAGGAAATCTGGACTTTTGGCAGAATCTATTTGGTACTTGAATGCAGAGCGTCCAGTCCGATTGATTTCAATTTTGATGGACACCTGGTAAGTGGATGAGACTGAGACTCAGACCGTTCGATGATCTTGATTTTGCTTTTTTTAAACTAAAATATTAGAAATGATAATGATAACTGTCAAAATATTTTCAATAGCGTGTTTTTTTCTATACTCAAGTCTATTATTTGCCTCTTCTCCAAAAATAATAACATGCTCTATTTATCCTTCCCATCTTATTTGCACTCTATAATTTGGAGTTACAAATGCATAGAAAAAAAACATTTTAAGAAAAATCTTCCAAAGAAAAATTTCTGTAAGCAGTCCTTGAACAAAGTAGTGATTAAAAAAGACAAAGGGTTGAAAATAAAAGCGAGAATGTCTGCCTGCATTACAATCTGCATACCTGTCATTTTCTGATTTTTCTCTCTCTTCTATTTCTACTTTTATACATGCATTAGTGTTACTACATGATTTTACATGAGTGCATCTCGTTTTTAGAATAACAATGCGTTTTTGTCAAATTGTTCTCACGCAATTTTAAGCTTAAAAAGAGTATCACTTATTGGAGGAGGAGCCAAAGCTATTTATAGTTATTAAGCAATTATCACTAACAATCAAAATGCGTCAATTAAATGAACAATGTTACTAAAAAATTAACCTATTAATGTACAAAATAGATAAACAAGTTGCACTCAGTGGAAACAACAAGGACAACTTATGACGATCCCCGGATGCCAAGCTGCTATTCAATAGCGATAACAGTGGAAACGTATCGGGAGTCTACGGGAAATTACACTTGCTGGAGTTTACAAGAACCTATTCTTTCAACTTCGCTGTATATGTTTGCTCATGGTACGATACGATGAGAAAAATGAAAAAAATGGATTAGAATTGATTTATATAAAATTAGTTGTTCAATTTTGCTTATTACCGAAAGGAAATATTTTTTCACTGGAAATAATTTTTGTACATGTGGTGGTCATTTTTTTTAGGAGGAACGCCACCCTATTTATTGCATGCAGACATTGGATACGAAGTAATTGAGGTTGATACAGATATTCATGATAGAGTAGTGATTATACCTTGTGTTGTGACGAATCCCAATATATCTGTGGCGCTGTACAAAATAAATTATGAGGTATAAATGAAAAAGATAATTTTGGGGAAGAATACAGAGATATTTAATTAAATTAGATTTCCTGCTAATTCGTAATTATTTAAAAATAGGGTTTCACATTACTTCCAATTGGAGAATATCTCTCTTATGATCCAAAACGAGGATTCCTTTTGCATGTTAGAAAGTATCCTGACCCCTACGGAAAGTACAAATGCATTGCCATGAACTCATCTCATTTTGATGTTATTGTGCATGTCAAACAGCCAACTGGTAAGTTGGGTATAAAAATGATTCGGTATTTCTTGAGGAAAGGCAGGCAAACATTTAATTTTATAATATTTTCTCCAGATAATTTCTTCCACGAACCTATTGTTCAAGGTCGACTGGAAATAGTTCAAGATCGGTTGGGATCCCAGTCATTTATATGTAACTCTTCTAGTCAAAACCCAAATATTGTAACAAGTGCAGATTGCAGTAATCCAATTGACTGCCGACTTGCTCAGAAATGTTTAGGCAAGGTAATTAATCGGGGAAAATATTTTTATTGGATTGAATGCTACTTTGGGGCAACTTGATACATGCATACTAATAAAAGGAAATTGTTTTCTACGTGGTAGAGCCCATATTGCAGTGCTCCATGCCGTTGTTCAATTCGTGGAGACAAGTGTTCCAAAACTCTGGAGTCAAATTATGCTCAAATAGGATTTCCCATTGATGAGGGATGCGCTACAATACCTGCAAATAGGAATGGAGGTGTTGTCGAGTGTTCCGCTGTTAATTTTGAACCTTCAGCAGAGATTATGTATTTTATAGGTCTGAATGGAAGAATTGGTGAGACAGCACTTTTCAATTCATACATTATGAGATACACGTACAATATATACTTCATTCATGGTCATGTCATCTTTGTGCGTTGGTATTTGTAGTACAAAATTGGAAAAGTGTACCAAACGATGAGCTTGTTCAAGTTGCGACATTGTACGAAATGCCTGAAAACGTAGTGTTTTTTGTTGGAGAATGGATTGAGCTTCGCTGCGTCGCTTCAAGATTTATGTTTTCCAGAGGATTCCAGTGGAAGTTTCAACTAGTTAATGGAACAATGATTAGTGCAGATGCTAAAGGCAAGCAAAACATAAAAAAACAATTTCTGAACCAACAATTACCAAACTTTCCTCAATTTAAAATCATGATATAATCATTTAACAAAATTCATTTAACAAAATTCATTTAACATTCTTTTAAACAGCAATGGGGTCTCAGGTATCAGAGGAAGCGTTTTACATTGCTGAAGACGTGAAAGTGAGAGTAACAAGAGCAGATATTTCTGCAGTTATCTGTTATTCTCCAGTTTGGAATGAATCTGGTTGGATGCATAATACATTGGAGTTGTCAGTCAAAGGTTGACACTAACTTCTTTTTTTACTAATATTTTTATACCTGGTTGGTTTTTATATTAATGGTGTAACTTTCTTCGTGTGTTTGCAGATTCGGTGGCTCCTAGTTTTATAGATCCGACGAATACTTCAATAATTTTCTATATTAATGAGCAAAATAATTCAATTGTTTGTGAAGCTGAAGGCTTTCCTACACCAGACATTATGTGGTTTAAAAATGGAGAAGTAAAGAAATTAGTTTTTTTACTTAATATTTTTATGAAAAGTTTATGTTACAAATATTTTATGTTATTTTGCATGTTTTTTCATTAGGAATACATTCAGAATTTAGTTACGGACAGAACCGTTGCCAATTTCACACGAGCTTACGTTTTACTAGATGAACTTAGTTTATTTGATGACCAATCTGTGTTTGTTTGCAATGCCACTAATCATAGAGGCACTGTAATGAAGGCGTTTACTATAAATGTCAGAGGTATGTATATTGGCGTTAATTCCAAAAATGTATCTTAAAACTTCACATTATCTCACGTAATGAAGATATTTTTCGGAGCCGCAGAATTTTGTGAACAACCATGTTTTTGACCAATTTCAGAGGAAAGCCTGAAGCTAACTTTGACTGTTGCTGGAGTAGGATTTATAGTTCTTTTTGGAGTTTTTTGTATAATTTTATGGATATTTTACACAACCTCGGGACCTCATAAGGTAATCACTTAAAAAATCTCCGTTAACAATTATGCTGCAGACTGCAGGTTTCACCACTGTCTAAGAAAGAAAGAATCTCACTTTGCCCCAATTTTTATTTCTAGCCTGGACAATACTATGCTATTAGTGACCAAGAGATTGAAAACTTTTTCAAAGGAAATCCTGAAGCCATTAAGAAAAGTGGAGATGGCGTCTCAAAAGCTATTTATCATCCTTATGATCAGACTTTTGAAATTAGTGCTGATGACCTTCTAATTGGTAAGCAGCATTGAATATAATATGGATTTTCATGCATCTTTAAATTGTAATTCATTTCCTAATTTATGAATGAATTCCACATAGATTACGATAAGCCCTTGGGTCAAGGACAATTTGGGGTTGTGTTGAGTGGAAAGCTGCAGACAAAACAGGGAGCATTTAACGTTGCAGTGAAAACCACAAAGGACTCAGATCCAAATCAGTTGAGAAGTCTGCTGTCAGAAATAAAGCTCATGTCTTACATTGGAAAACATGAGAACATTGTAAATCTGATTGGAGCAATTACAAAAAATTTAAAGAAACGTAATAATTTTTTCCATCGATTAGCTGATTTTGTATGCCTAGCCGTGAAAGCTTTTTATCTATCGCTACGATTAATTATTTGCTTCTTAGGCGAAGTTTTTGTGGTCGTCGAATTCTGTCAATTTGGATCCCTCGAGGAATATCTCCGGCAACATAGGGGCACCTTTTTTGACGAGTTCCATGCGAGGGGCATTGCCAATAATTGTGGAGCACGAAAAGCTGCAGTAAGCTATGTGAGGCTGGAATGTCTCGTAAAAACCAGTGATCTCATTATCTGGGCTTACCAGATTACCAATGCGTTGGAGTATCTTGCCTCAAGAAAAATAGTTCATGGGGACGTTGCATTGCGAAACATGTTGCTAGATTCAAATCAAAATGTAAAAATTACAGATTTTGGTTTGTCCAAACATATCTACACACAGACAAGTTTGTATGAATCTAAAAAGAAGGTAAAATTGACTGGAAACTAAGAAATAATTTAGTACAATCAACTATTATCCATATAAAATTTATACATTTTCTGCATTTTTTGTCCAACAATAGGATACACCCCTTCCATGGCGGTGGCTTGCTCCAGAAACCCTAAAAGACCAAATATTTTCTTTGAGTGGAGATGTATGGTCTTTTGGAGTGCTGTTGTATGAATTATTCTCTTTAGCTGAAATACCATACACTGGATTGATTTACAATGACGAATTTCTGCTTCTTCTTGGAAACGGATTTAGACTGAATCAGCCACCTTACGCCAACGCAGAAATGTAAGTTTAAAGAAGAACAATTCATTAAACAAAATTATATTAATAAACCTAATTTATTTATATTTTTTGAATGTAGATATGTAACAATGCGAAATTGCTGGAGATTGGACCCAAACGAAAGACCCAATTTCACAATGCTCAAACAATTTTTCTCTCAATTTATCAGAATGCAACACCCTCCAAATCAAACGGAAATTGTGCAACAAATGCAACTTCGCCATAATCGATCTTCGACAGAAGTGGATACAGACTCGTCCGATTTGGATAAAGAGGACACTGCAACACTGACCACTTTCATACCTGCTAATTCATTTTCAACGTTTGGAAGCGTTAATAGTATAGTTAGTACACATCAGCATCAGCAGCGTCCTAGAGGAATAGTGGGATGAAAAATATTTTGCTTCAATTGTTTTTGTTTTAAAATGCAACATTTTAAAAAAAATATGTAGACATATATTTTTTTCTCATGTGACTTGTTTGTGTAAATTATATGTACAGTTAGTATTATCGAAAGATGCCATTATAATGTTATATATTAGCCTATTAGCCATTTTGCTCATGACTCATAATCGCATATAGTCGTTATAAAATTTAGCTTTAGTTTAAAGTTAGCATTGTTTCCAAAAAAGTATGCCATTATCATCGTGTAAAGTTGTAGTAACTTTTTTTTGTTCTAAATGACCTTGTAAAACCTTTCATTGTAATTATTGTGTAAATAAAATACTTATCGATCCAGTATCCAGTCATTAGTCTTCACAAGTTTCACACATGTCGTATTTCATTATTATGATAAGCATGGAACAATTACTATGGTCTTTCGAAAACTGAAGTATTTTTGAACAATCAATTTTTAGAGATCAAGTTATGCATTCATTCATAATTTTCTATACATTTTTTATTCATTCACTTTTTTATAACGGTTTAAAATTGAATTAGCGAGTTTCATAAATAAGTTTACACACTTTTGAACGGAACGTTGTTTTAATTCTAAATGCCGAAATCGTGGGCTAAGACCCTGCAAACCGTTAAAGATTGCAGGCAGCAAATATTTACTTCTTTAATTGGTTAGCGAAATACCATCTTGGAATTCAACTTATATGTTACAATTTATTAAAACAAATCTTTTACTCTGAATTTATTTTTTAAAGTGACCATTGGAAGTTTTGGAACTGGAACAGTTTTTGGC
>JAQFXM010004954.1:0-15960 GCA_034693345.1 Entomobrya multifasciata
ATAGTTATAGTCTTATTCTGAGAATAACTCGAAAATGTGGCCATGTGCAGTATGAGTTATATGACAATCAATCATTGTCATCTAAAATGTCGATTCTAATGTCACCTATCCTTAACTTTGTGTACCAATTTTGTCACCAAACTCAAATTGTAATTTCTTAACATAACTAAAAACCATAATGTACAGCATGCAGAAGCCGTGCTGTGGCCAACGCATCGCTTGATCCATGACGTGTAAATTTTAGCTTGTATTTCTTATTTTACCGTTATTCCAAGATTCTGTGCCCATCTCAATGCACATTCACTTTCAACTTTACTCGTTTTGCTTGCTAGCCAACAAGGCTGAAATTGTAAATTGTATTTGTGACTTGGTCATTTTTCTTCTAACTCAACACAGAAAATCAGTTAATTGTGTTTGAGCAATAAATTCACTATTTTGACCAATTAGTTAACTAAAATAACTTTTCAGTGTGTTTTCATCATATCATTCATTTCTCATTTGTGTTAGTGCATATTATGAACAATCATCATTTTTGTGCTCAAGCTTTTCAGTGATTAATTTGAACAATCATCATTTTAATCACATGTTCAAACATTCATCATTTCAATCATTCTGAGTCGCTCTCTTTAAAAGCGTGGTCCTTCGTTTCTTTTTGAATCATTTTCATAAATCATAAACCAACCCCAACACAAACAATTATCCATTTCCCCTCATTTTAATCAATTCTTCTCTATTCCTTTAACAGACATGGTGGTGAAGTCCATCAGTTCCAGAATCCTATTTGAAGGGCTGAAGAAAGATGAATGGGGTCATCTTACGCACCTGAAGCCGCACGAATTAGCAGACCCAGACTACCGTTTGCCAGAATCCGTGGATATCTTAATATAAACTGAGATATTTTGGTCCATCTTGGATAACGAGAAGCTGGAGAGACAGCAAGGTCAACCAACAGCAGTCAAGTCCTCTCTTGGCTGGCCTATCGCTTGAGCCAACACGTCTTTCACTCCAGTCACCGTGTTCAACACCAAAATCGATCTCAGTAGAAAACTGGCAAGATACTGGGATCAGGAAACAACTCAGGAGGTAGACAAGATGACGAATGAAGAGCAGAAATGTGAAAAACAGTTTACAACAACCCACCGCAGAGACACCAATGGCCGGTTCACCGTTTCCTTGCCATTAAAACTACGGCAACCTCCCTTGGAGCCTCCAGAAATGTAGCAGTTCGACGCTTCCTCAACCAGAAAACGAAATTCACATCCTTTGGAAAGGCAACAACGGAAGAAATAAGTAAGCTCTATAATCAGTGGAATGAGTATAAACAATTTATGGTTGAGTATGAGGAACTAGGTCATATGGACGTTATTCCACTTGATGAGGTCCACCATCCCATCAACCCCACTTACTACATTTCACATTGCAGCGTCATAGAGGAATCCAGTACCACAACCAAGCTTCTTGTTGTCTTTGACGCATCGGCACACACATCCAAAGGAATCTCACTCAATGATTCTCTTATGGTTGGTCCACATTCCAGGATAATATTACGGATATCATGCTCAGATTCCTTGTGGCCTTCACCGCAGACATTGCAAAGATGTACTGTCGCTACTTAAAAAAGAATATAAAAAGCTGGGGCAAAAAACCCTGAATTTTGTCTACTACCTGCTACGATGCACCAATAGCATCAAGAGTAGTGGATTAAAATTGATGCAGGCGGGGAAACCCATTCAGCGCTGGACACATTACCGCCAGATCCGTGTATCTTTTCCAGACGATGCCCTGCAGCGCATTGTGTGGAGGAGCGACCCCTCGAAGCCCATTCATAATTATCGTCTCCTCACCGTAATGTATGGAACAGCCTCAGCTCCATATCAAGCCGGTAAATGCCGGTTTTGCAACACGAGCAATCCACATTGAAGTGGCCACCTCTCTCTCTCCACCGATGACTTCCTTGGAGCCTTCAGAAGGTTCATCAGCAGATGTGGTGCCCCGAGTGACATTTTCTCGGATCAAGGCACAAACTTCCGATGAGCCAGCAACGTCATCAAGGAGTTCTACCTTCTCTCCAGCCAATCAAGTGTCCAGTCCGAGATGACCTACAATGGAATTTCGTGGCACTTTAACCCAGCCGGTGCACCCCTCTTTGGTGGATTAATATGGGAAGCTGGTGTCAAATCCATCAAGCTTCACCTCACCAAAGTCATGGGTTGCAATCAGCCAACTCTTGAAGGGACGCAGACTCTCCTGGCACAAATTGAAGAAATCCTCAACTTACGCCCTCTGGTTCCAGCCTCATCGGACCCGTCAGACCTTGGTGTTCTGACTCCTGCTCATTTCCTTATTGGTGGTCCAATAACGTCATTGCCAGAGCAAAAACTGATGGACCTGCGTGAGAATCATCTCAAGAGATGGCAGCTTCTCCAACAGCAGCAGCAGCGATTCTGGAAGCGGTGGTCCTTCGAGTTCTTAACTCGCCTCAAGCAAAGTGGTGGACTTTTTCCCCTGACCTGACAGTTGGCCTGCTGGTCATCATCAAGGATGAAGGACTACCTCCTCTGAAATGGAAGATGGGACGAGTAATCGCAGTTCACCCTGGAAAAGATGGACATGTTCGTGTCGCCACCTTGAAAACTTCAGGTGGTGAACAAAACGACCGATAGCCAAGCTAAGTCTTTTACCAATAGCAGTGTAATTTAATTAACCAACAAATCAATCAATCAATCTGCGTATAGATTTTTTCTTTATTCTTTGTTGCAGGAAGTTCATTTTTGTGAAATATGCTGTCGTGTGGACTCTGGTGTGCGGAAAAGCTGTCCTGTCTCAACACACTCAATAGTGCTGTTTTGTCGGGAAACAGCGTCGGTACCCTTGATGGTATCACTCGGCCGCTGGATACACCTTCACATACTAGCATGGTGTCCTTTCTGTAGCTAAAGTGTGAATATTTAACGTTTAAAAATATTCTGTACAATTTAAATGTTCCATTTCATTTGCTATTTTACTCATTTTGTGACTAATTATATAATCATTGTAATTATCGTTGTGTTAGCAATATACGTACTATTACTCATAACTTAATTACTAGCTAGTTTCCTTTGTACTAATGTTGCATTTTCTGCAAGGGCCCGGGAGAATGTTGGTAGGCTGTAGCGTCATTTTTCTTTCTTATAACGACATCGCATTTTTGTTATAGTGAATCTCAAATCAGTCTCGTTTTAGTTAAGCAGTGTCATTTTAGTGCGTGTGTAAAAGCGGTCTCAGTTCAGGCTCTAGCAAATGAATGTAAAAGCTATTTCGCGCATATGTATGCATTGAACGTAGAACAAAGCAGTCTTTCTAGTTTCTCATTAAAATTCCATGAAGTGTCTTTGACTCTAGTTACAACAGTAGCATAGCAGTAGCAAGCTTAAACGGGTATATTGTATGTATGTTCCTTATGGAACTCTGTATGTTTCATACAGAACATTTTACTGCTATGCAGAGTTAGTAAGGTGATATGAATTTTTATGATGTGATTTATGATGCTAGAATGAGATGCAAAACAATGTATTATAAATAACCTATTTTTTTAACAAGCCTATTGTTTGACAGTGTCATGAACCTTATTCCTAAGCGCTATTTTAAGCCAATTGTATTGTGTGTAATTTCAAGGATTTTCTATTTTCAGAACGAATGTTCAATTGTATTTTTTGACCGTAAATGCAAGTGAAAAAGTATGTTAAAACACTTGCATTCAGCTTGTAATTTTTAGTTATATTTTGTGTTTTTCCTCAACTTCAATCACTTCTCTCACAGAGCTCTTGATGACAACAGTCAAGTCTTCAGAGCACAATAAATTCCTTTTACTTTATTTTGAACACAAGAAACATTGTCAGTTTTATTTTCCATCCATTCATTCATTTTCCAGCTAAGTTTTAAGAGAATAAAACTTTAGCCCATTTTTACATTTTCGTGCAGTCATCTATCACAGCCAAGATAATTTCGTCATTTCAATTCTAAATTTGTTTAACTATTACATTTTAACATTTACAGAACCTGAGCTACCCGAGCATCTAGGATTTGGAATTTTAGGCCAATTTCTTCGTGCCTTACGACGACTTTAAAAACTCACTAATTTTTCCCATCCAACAATCAGAATCAGAAAGGAATGGATGTAATCAATATTTAAATGCCAATGTAGGTATGTTTCGAGTTTGTCAGTTGAGGTCAGTCTACGGACAAAGTAAGCGTTTTCGACATTTTTATCGTACTTGTTCAACAGAAGTCAGTATATGCATACCTACATATATCGGTTTGCCACAGAAATATTTAGTCTGTTTTAAGGTCTGAAATTTTTTCCAGCTTGAATATTCAGCACATTATCTGGTTAAAATGATGGCATTCAAAATTGTTAGCCAAATACTAATGAGCTTCTGTGGGAATTTAGTTTTGAGAAACTTATTAATTGTTAGCAGCTTCTTCATACTAACAAGGCATCAAGTAATATTAGCAGAGAAGTATGAGATAAATCATGGAGCCTCATCAAAATTTAAGAATATTTACAAGAACATATATTACCCTTATGTAGAGAATTTTGACCAGTTCATCAAGCCCTTTGGCATTATTAAATGCCTTATAAGCGTCCCAAGCTTTCGCACAGTACACATTAAATCACGCAGTTATCCAATAATAATCAGAAATTGTGAAGTAAAATTTTCAAATCTTAGCTCTCTCGTTACATTTCCATCCATTTAAATTACGCATGACTGCAATTCAGATCACCCAAAATCAAAATGTCTTAAGTCAAAATACTTTATTCAACAAAATGACTGTTCATCAGTATCGTATTTCAGAATTTCTTTTCCCTCAAAACCATGGGCATGCCAGTTGGACGTAAGGGTGTACTACCCACTGGAAGCATCAAACTTCAAAGCATATACGTCATTAGTATCGTATGATTCTGATAATTTAACTGAATACTATAACTTCGCCTCATCCATGGCACCTAAAATAAGGATATTGCTAAAATACTTTCACCCAAATGTAATCAATCAACAGGATAATACCACAAGCGGACTAAATTGACTGAACTTTTAATCGGGTGTCATCTAGAATTCAACCTTCACTAACGTTCCCAATTTATGCAGTATCATTTGTATGACGAATTTATGCTCAAGAAAATATTTTTTTCATATGCAAAATGATACATTAAATCAGTTGAAATGCTCAAATTTCAGAAATTTTACACGCATGGAACAACATCAATCGAAATTCCCAATTGGACACAAGGGCTATTAACTGAACTTGCATTTACTACTCCATCAGATAGTAAATAGATAGAATGGACGATAAGATTCCAAACATGAATTCTCAAGTGACCATATAAAATATTTAAGGGACTGCAAAAATCATTTAAACTCAAATTCAAAGTTGACGATTTCCTATAAATGCTTCGTGTATTATCCAACAAAACTAGTAGATGGGAGCACGAACATGCATCGGAGCATACTCATTTACTCCGAAGTATTTGGAAAAACTGGGAACTGGGTTTCCTTTATATTCCTAATAAACTGGGAAGCTTAAAGTTTGTCAATTGCGGTTTAAAAGGAATAAGACAGGGCTGGGTTTATAATAATAACTGCTGTACTTTCATTGCAACATGAATTAAACATAGCAATGGTGCAAATATATTGTGGAAACTTTCAGGAAACACATTGTCGCCTATATATAAACTTATTTCTAAAACAGGGACAATCATTTCAAAAATCACATTGAAATTAGGTCATGCATCTAGCATACTTATAAGTCTATTTCTAGGCTCTATTGTACTCAGAAATGCACCTAAGAACTTAAGAAGAATGTGTGTAATATCATATTACCAAAAATGCTGTAACGATAATAATATACTTGAGCAAGTTAGTGATAATTTTACAATTTACAGAAGAGGCTCTTCATTTTCGAACGGAGAGAAACCGAATGATTTTGTAAACAATAGACATACATTGTTTAATAAACGTGCTGAACTGGAAGTGAAGTCGGAGGTGAGTATGTATTCAATTCTATATATAGCATCAGGTGTAAATGAAAACAAGCCGATCATAGTAGCTTTTGACCACAGATCTTTGCATGAGAATGTGAATAGCCTTTTGAGTAAACTAGCAAAAATGCGCGGACAAATATTTAAGTCAGTTGAGGTCTTGGACACTTTTGAGTCTGAAACTTTCAAATGGTCTGACAATGTAGTGCAAGACTTTTAAAAAGACGAAGAAAGTGTTCGTTACAATGAGTCGCTAAAGTGTCAGAAAATCGCAATAATATTACCAGAGCATTTGAGTCAAAGTTTTGCCTTCAGGGCACGAAAAGATACACATGATTGTTGGAAAGAAAACATATGCATTTCAGAGTTTAATTTTGATAAATTTGTCGTGAAAACTTCTGGGTGGTAATATATTGGCCATATTTTTAGTTCCTGAGGCTGGAATATTAGTAGCAACCATTATTCTACTACTGGAATTAGTTTATAAGTTGACTTCTAATTTAATTTGTTCGTCATACTTAAATTCTGCATAACATCAGTAAATTTATCTGTAAAAGCATTTTCAAGAATGAACGAGCAAATTTTTACACAAGGCATATGCGTGCGAGGCTCCTTTCACCCAAATACTGTTGAAGGTGTCTAGTAATAGTAATACACGTATTTATCAAATTTAATTAGCCAAGGAAAATAGAGTGTTTGTTAGTATTTAAAAAATAGAATGTCTGTAAATGAAATGGGCAATTATAATTTCTAGTAGTATTTTTACAAATAATTTGTATCGATTAATGCTTGACATCTACATTCCATTCATGAGCTAAACTTTGAAATGTAATTTAATATTAAGTTGTAAAGCATTAAAGTACAACTGCACTGGTTATCCAATCTACTGTGGCTTTTATCAATACAGTGCGATTGTTTAATATCATTTAATAGTTAACTGGCAAATGCGTCGGCAGCTATCCATGCAGTGAAAGCAGAAAATGTTATCAACAGGGCGCGGTAGTAGACTGCAGTATAGCTTGGAAAAGAAAAAAACATTCTGGTTTTGAAAACAATATTAATCAATGTTATAAAATATAGTATACATTTGAATCCATCCTAGAAGATAAATGATTAAATGCAAGTGGTCGAAACTCGATTCTGCCTCAGTTTGCAGAGCTCGTGTTCTCTCAGTAAAGTTCACTATGAAAAATGCGAAACGTGCTTCGGAAATAGCATTTGCCTTCCATACTGTTCCAATATATGAAACGGTCGATGTCGGAAGCAACTTTAAAATTGGGTCGTATTAAGCTATTACAGCAAAGGATCAACATATAAGATGTACAACGAGTTTGCGTTCAACTAAATCATTTTTATTTATAAATGTAAAATTGTCACTTTGTAGATATTTCACAATGTTAAGAAACTGACTTTGATTAAATCAGAGTCGTTAAGCAAATGCAATGCGTAGCCTGATATACTAGTTCCGATATAAAAAATAGTTTTGGGAATTTGAAACCCCATTGACGAACAGAGTCTAAGTTTTTTCTACATTCGCTAATAACAAATATAAAATTAAAAGTGGTAATTACAAATGAGATTATTAGTTGCGCATACACTTTGGCAACACAAATGGGTTTGTTATCGTGCTTTAAAAATCAAAATAGAGAGAAACCTAGAGCAAATACCCAGTTAAAATATACCACAAACAGGTTGCTAAAGCAATGTGGTTCTTTAGCATGGTATTCATAGGTAGAAATTTTAATGTAGCACCGGAGGAACATCTTTCGTTGGAAAATTTCTGCTGCGACAGCAATTCGCAGCAATGCAGCAATATTTATTTCGTTCTGATAAGATTTCTATTGACATGTCTGAAATAACTTACACTATTTTGGTTCAAATTTTTTCTATAAGTACGCAAAACGTTTATATCAGTTCGCATAACCATAATCTTAGCTTTAATTATTCTTGATGACTTTATTGTAACAAAGAAAAGCAAAAACATTTACAATATGTTGAGTTTAACAATTGGTATTAATGTCAAATGCTACTTAAAGGTACAACAAATGGTATTCCTTATTTGAGGTAAAAATAAGTTGCAAATAGGTAAATAATTGTAGACTGTAGTAAAACTTGAAATATTTAAGTCAACAATAAATCCAAAAGTGTTTTGACATTTTTATACATACGCGTATGTATGCCAAATAGTTTAGGCATTAGGAACTACCTATTTGAACTACATCGAGGCTTCTTCAGTTGCCCACGTATGTTTTCACGTTTCAGGTAATTTTTCACCATGAAATTTTGGTATTTTTTGAGAATATTATTTACTTGTAAAGAATAATCTGTTTATTCCTAACCAAACATTTTTCCATAAATTACCAAAGCTTAATGGTCTAAAGATTTGCAAGTTTTAGAAACAAAGTTTATCTGTCCGTTGAGCCCACAGGTGACGTTCCCATGACCTTACGGTCTGCACACTTCATTTGTACTGAAGTCCAGTTAATGTCAGAATAAATGCCCAACTAAATGAAAATGCTACCACAAAAACTAGCATTACAACTTTCACTAAAAATTCCAAAGTATCCCTTTGGTAGCTTAGCGTAACTATTGAAATAATTGCAATTAATGAAAAAAAACTTTGGGAACATAAAAAGACACTGGGAAATAATACATTATTTGTCACATTCACTAACGATAAGATCTGCAAAGATCCGTAGTACAACCAAGTTTTGCGGATTGGAACGAAGACTTGAGCATATTTTGTATGATTTCCGGCCCAAACGAGTTTCGCTCCTAACTACAGAAAATACATAAATAAAAATAAGACAGCCTTATAACCTATAAATACTACTTCACCTGAAAATCCTACCATTAACCAGCCAAATCCTAAAGTGTTTAATATAAACAATGGCCATGATAAATTTTACCTTGTCGACGCCGAATAGAAAGTAAGCGGGGAATTGAGGTCGAATTAGAGAGTAAAAACCCACAATAGTGCCAATACTAAAAAAATAGCAAAACAGTGCTAGAATAATTTTTTTCACCGAACACGCAAAATTTAGAATTCATTTGTTTGGGTAAACCATCAATAAATTTGTATAAGGCGTTGAGTAATTGACAAAAACTGTCGGTCGTAATGCCACAATTCCAAAGACAATGGTACAACAGAGTGCACAGCTCCATGATCTATATGTAAAGCATAAAATTTAGTTCTGAAAATTGGCGTCGTTTTAAAAGGGAGTATGCGTTTGTAGGTTGAATTACAGTGACACTGGCTACATGACAAAGACACATATGAAATACACGACAATGAAGCCTAAAACTTACTGATATTTGACCTCTTACTGGATCAATGTTAAATGGAAGAGCACCTATTTTGTTTAAAAATAGTACTACGAATGTTGTCGCTGACATCAAGAAATATGTAAGCATGTTCAATATATTATTTAACTAATAAATTTTGAATTTATACCGAATGGTTTTAAAATCTGTGAATTCGACATGAGAACATGACTATGTTTGGGAGATATTGGGAAAAAAGTGGGGGAAAATGACTAGTTTTTGTTGCCATAAAATTGTAAGAAAATAAGGGATTATGCTAAAAATATATGGATTTTTATATGCGGGGGTGGAGTGGGGTGCGAGGTAGGTGGGTCTAGTATTATGGATGCACTTCAAATTGCTTTCTTTTTGTTAAATATGTACTTTTTTAAACAGAATGAAATGCTGGATTTAAAGACGAGGGTTGGTTTTAATTTGATTACTAAGTGTGTTGCTAATAATAAATGTGTGTAAAATAAATGGCGGATTAGGAATGGGGTGGTTTATTTAGTGCATATTTTATTTCAACAAGATTCCAATTTAGTGGTGTACTTATCTTATTCACTATATTATTAATTATCATTTCAATATTTTCAACCTGTCAAATATAATTTATTTACAAGTTTTGTGTTGGTTACCGTAACAACCGTACCAAAAATCTATATTTAGATTATAAGTCGGTGTCTATGGTAACCAGAATTTATTTCAACTAATTCGTGCGTTATCATGGTTACCAAAGATTTATTTTAACTACTTATTCCATTACCACGGTTACCACAAAAAAATTATTTTTAGCTTTTTAATGTCTACCTACAGCGTTTTTACTACAATTTTAGAAATAATTCTTTGCTACTTCGTTACAGCGTTTTTGTAGTATTTTTAAAGATTTAATTTAAGCAGTGAAATAATTAAATGCTTGTAATAGAACCTCCCAGTGGTTTGGGAGGTTCTAATTTTTAAATCAGCTACTTTGGAAAGCAAAATAATTATTTCTTTATTTTAGGGATGTTTTATAATTTAATTTAAGTTATTTGTTTTTGCTTTATTGAACAAAAAGCTCCCAAACCGCCAAACCACTTTATATTAAAAGGGGAAGCTTTCTGTTCATTATAACAAAAGCAGAAAAAACCGTTAAATTGTTTAAAAATCCCAAAATTTCAATAAATTGGTCATGCATTCACCGATTATGATGGAGGTTTTTTGCATGAAATGCACAATTTATTTCTTTACAAAATGATAATTAACTAATTAGGTTTGTGCTGCACAAAAAGCCACCTCTTCATTTCCTCTTTGCGATTGAAGGTGTACGGATGCGGGTGGAAATAGCTGCTTGGGTCATTTTATCTTTCGTTTGGGATTTTCTGGAGACGTTCCATCTTTTGCACAAACTACAGTTTTAATTACCTAATTAATTAGCGAATTACTATTTATAATAATGGTTTATACGCCAATTTTTTTGGATTTTTTGTGAGTTTTCGTCATTTGGACGTTGAGATAGAGTCTGCTATTTAAAATATATATGTATTACTGTGCATTAGTGTAGTTTAGTTTTTCGGACTTGGTCTAGAATTTTAATGAATTGCTCATTTAAAAACAGGTCGTTTTAAAATAAAACTAATTATTTTTTTGGATTTAATTTGTGTAATATTTAGGGATAATCAGCCATGTCTTCTGTTGAGGTGGTTCCAAGTTCCCAGTGGTGTCCTGTATGATGTCAAGAACGATCGCCTTTCTTTTTGTGATGTGGATATCAAAATCAACATAGATGACCGTAGCCTTGAGTGTGGAGAATCTGGAAAGAATGTCAAGCAGAATGACAAGAAACCTGGAGAATTTTACCAGTTGGAAAATAACATGAAGACGCACATACTTCATCATCATCGTGACGTTTGGGAGTTCAATTGTGGTCGTTGTGGTAAACGATTTGGCAAGAAGGATAGCCTGGAGAATCACCTATGTCCTGCAGCGAGAGCGGTCGCCCCGTCGGATGGTCAAAGTGGCCAAGTTCAGATAAGCACTGTGGTCGTGGTACAAGTGAAGCAAGAACACGACGAAAAGATAGAAGATGATGAAGCGAAGCAGATCGTTGAAGATGATGACGTTGAAATTTGGTTTTACTTTTAAAACTATGATCACTTTTGTTAGCATTTTTTTCAAGTGTCACTACCTTAATTTTTAAAATTATATCCAATTTAATCATTGTGATCACTTCACAGCTTACTTTTATCTCACTTTTGTTAAAGAATTTTAGTCACAAAAAGTGATGCTATATTTTAAATGTTTTATTAATCTTTTATCCATTGAATCATTAATCTAGTTATAAGTTGGTAAGTTGTGTTTTTTGGTAAATAAAATTGTTTCATTTTTTGTTTTAACAATTAAGTTGAACAGGAGTTGTTATAAAATTATTATTAATTATTAAGTTACTCGAATGCTACTCCTCCTCCCTTCGAAATCTAATTCAACTGAAAATTCCAAATTGTGAAAAGGCTGAGTAGGTAATCACCTTGATTTTCACTTTTCTCCAAAGTGCTTTTCCTACTTGCCCCATTAAAGCTATAGCAACACTCGTACCTACTCCCCACGCATCACAAAACATTGATCAAATACTTTGTAGTAAGATATTCCGCTATGTACCATGGTAACCTTGAAAAGTTTCAAAATTTTATCAAGCTCTTCATCCATCTCCGCCTCCTGCATATTAGACATTATTCCACTTTTCTGCTTGATTTTCAGTTGAAATGTTTTAAGTTTAAATGCTCTCAACGCCCTTTTACTGAATTCCTCTGCTTTCATCAAATCTGCACGGAGCTCTATCTGCTCACCTGTCAAAAACCTTTTTATTTTGTCAGCCCGTTCCCCTTGTTTCCAAACACAAAACGCAGGGCCATTTTTTAGGTCTTTGAGGGGCTGTAGCTCCGTGAGGAATGGTTCAATCGAGTTGAGTTGAGAAGCAGGTAGCATTTAATTTTGATTATCTGCAATTTTTACATTTATTTAAAGTGTGTAAATTAGATAATTAGAGGCGATACTTATTTTTGGGCATTTTGGGGTGCTCTGACAACATTTTTACATATGAAGGAGTTGAAATTCGAAGATTATATGTAAACCCAAATTATGCGTTTAAAAAGTACTTCATTGTTTTTTGTGTAGGACTGGTATATAAAAAGCACAAACCCAAGTAGACTACATGGATGTTTTAGAAAATTACCCAAAACAGTTCTTTAGCTACTGGATATGCTTATCATGTGTCATGGCCTTCATTCTCTATATTCACGTACGTAGCTCAGTGTAGAAACCTTGACCATGTTACAAAGGTATATTTAACAAACATATACCATAACTTGTTTATAATTTTTTAATTATGAAGTAATCCAAGAAACGTAATTTTGCATTCATGTTTTCAGACACAAAAAATGTATTCGAGTCTGATTGTACCCTACAAGATAAGAAATGACTTCGTGTTCTGCAAAACGTCACATTTTCACAGAATCATCAGACAGGGTCACATTCCTTTGAAACTGTTGCATGTTGTAAACTGAAAATAAAATACAGACTTGGGGCAAAAACTCGTGTAAAATCGGTAACAAAAAGTCGAGTTTAAAAGCACAACAAATTATTTAATTAGAACTTTCCAAACCAAACATTTTCATTGCCTTTCACATTTCCAATCCTTCCCTTCTTCGTGTCTCTTCATGTGACTGTTTAAAGCTATATTACTACTCAATCCCTTTCCACAAATTTCACAAGTAAACTGCTTCCCGCCGTATGAGTCCACATGTGATTTCTAAACCGAAAAACGTTTCCCGTGGCCTTAACACAGATTTTACACTTATATAATTTATTTTCATGACCGGGCCAGGTGGCATTTGTAGTTTTGGAGATTGGAATACGTTTTGTCGCATTTTGTACATTTGTAAATCTTCTTTCTTCTCTTGAGTAATTGGGAGTAATTAAAATAATAGGAAATGCGAAGCGAAAAATGGGTCATTAGTCAATTGTCTTTGCTTTTCCCTGGAAGTAAAAGGCGGAGGTTAGCTGTCTGATTGTTCATTTCACATAGTCGTATTATGCCATGCTTGTGTCTTTAAATGACTTTGCATATATGTTGTCGGTTTTTGGTTTGTTTTTATTCTTTCTGATAGGTTGTAATTTATAATCTCATGTTCTTTGTTCGTGTAGCATTTAATCCATCTTATTCATTTGCATGTGCTCTCATTCATCATTGTCTCTCGAAAAAGAAATTCACATGAAAACTTATAAATTGACACTGTATGCAAATCAATTTGGGAAAATGTTTTTAAGTATTTATTTTGAAAATTTAAAAGGTCATCATCATTACTCTAAAGTTCATAATTTCCGTTTTTGGTATTTATAATTGTGACCATGAACATCGTTATTTAGATTGAATAAAAAATTTCTCTGAAGTTTTGAATACCCTCAAATTTTAGTAGCATATAACTGAAAAGTGATTTTTGATTTTGGTTTGACAGAAAAATTGTATTTTGCTTGCATACTTTTCAATTCTTAAATTAAAAAAAATATGATGACCTGCTAGGTAGTTTAGCTATCAATTCATCGTGTTCAATATGTAAATAAATGATACCTATTTATTTTGCATAAAATTTTTGTTTCGATTTCAAAGCTTTGAAAATGATTTGTTTATTATTTACTATTAATTTAAAAGTGAGCATTGTTATTTTGATACTTTGGGAGTTTTTTCAAGAAATCAACTACATGATCAGAAGATGTATTGGTTACTTTTGAACTTTGTACTTTCACCTTTGCACTTTTCTTGATTGTTATACCACAATTACCAAAAGACAGTAATTTTATTTGTTTAATTTATACTAAAATATTCAGATTCTGTAAAAATTAAGTTTCTTTCAATTACTTTTCGGACAAAATGAGACAAAGAAATGAAAGCTTAAGAAGATAACTTGATTATTCGGGTACTTCCGGTGGAAGAAAATAGTGAAGCAAACAAAGAAAACAAAGAAGTCTTTGTTGCTCTCTCCGGTATAAAAGCACTCCTCCAACCATCAATCTTTATCATTTCAGTTTCGACTGTCTTTAGCCTAAAACTCTCTGCCTGAAAGTTTTCGGATAACCTTCACAATTCACTAAAAAGTCTGAGATCAGATTTGTTGTTCATTTAATTATTGCAAGCTATTACGTTTTTCTTGTGACTTTCAACTCTTCTCGTTAACTTTCACCAGTCATATTTGAACAGTTTGTTTTTTGAAAATTAAGGTTTCATTGAAATCCAAAAAAATGGAATCAGACTCAGCTATCGCTGGAATTAGCCGGGGATCGCTTCAAGTAAAAATTCCTGACCACGAGGAGCCACCTAAACTGGCCAAAGTTTATAAGGTGGATCAGCAGTCCTTCTTCTATGTAGCCTTTTCTGATGTTGGAACTTGTGTAAGTTTAATTAAATAAATTAATTATTTATTTTACCACTTAGAATTTTAACTATAAAAGTTTCTAATTTTTTACTTGTTGAATAGGCTCAGTATGACCAGATGGTTGAGAAGATGAAGTTGGTCGTGAAGGGCAGTAAGTGTCTTCACCGCAGCTGCTTGAACTATCCCGGGATGGATTGCATTATCGAGTATAACGGTCGCAGGGGAGGCTCGTATGTGAGGGGAAAAATCATGTACGTGGTGGATGGAATCAAAGGTCAGGTTTGTGTCAAGTGTCAACTTCTCGATGATTTTAAGGAGGTGGTCGTTCAACGAAGCCAGGTGTTTCCCAGCAGCTTGTCCATTACGGAGTATCCGCCGTTTGTAAGTGATAGAATAAATCATATTCTAAAAAGGGTTAATGTTTTAAAATTTTACTTTGCTGATTATCTGAATGTGTCATAACTTTTTGCAGGTAATGAAATGTAAGCTGGAGTTAATGGATATGTTTCTGGATAGCCCGGTTCTGAAGGAGCTGTACGAGATGTTCAAGAGGGGCGAACTTGTGCCATCGAATTTTCCGTTTTTACGTGAACTCTTCTTAGTTCAGGTGCTCAGCGCCCCTTCACATTCACTGGAGGATGAAATCCCAACCGTCCGAATTTTAGGTAGGTAGTATTAATTTGTAAAAGGGTTCAATTTTTAATATAAACAGTTACAACTACTTATGAATTTTTGATTGCTCGTATTTCAGGTAGGACTTGGGATGGAATCAATTTGACAGACGTGCTCCAGCAGTATTTGCCGACATTCAAGCCACTGGAGTACCCGAAACTTGGGGAGCGCCCATCCGTGAAAATCACGCATTGCGATGGAAAAGGGGATGTCTGGTACCAGCCTTTTGATGAGAACGAGAAATACCACATGATAAGCCTAATTGAGCGGAGATTAGCTATGTTCCATGCTGGCTTCTTGGACCGCAGTACTCTACCAAGAGTTGGCATGTCCAGCTGGAGGATTATGTTTTGTGAAGATCCGGTGGATGGGGTTTGTGGAGGTGGAAGCATGCTCTACATTTTCAAGAGTATGGAAGATGACCAGTGTTATCGTGTGCGGAAATTGTTCAAATTTGATGACGATAAGACGGAAAACAAGTGGTACGTGTTGTTTGTGGATTATGGCGCCGTACAAATAGTACCGGAAGTTCATAGAGACACTAACGAGCCCCTCTTG
>JAQFXM010004955.1:0-15959 GCA_034693345.1 Entomobrya multifasciata
AATGATCCTCTGCTACCCTACATGCAACAAGGCGTTATCATATTACATTATGGAGCAACATATGTAAGCTTATAATGTTATTGCTAATATAATAAAAATACCATTCAATTCAATTCACAAAATTCACCTCTAGTCTTTCTCACACACAGGCAATTTTTTTTCTGGTTCTTTTTTAACTTGTTACATTTTATGAATAGGAGTACATCATATTAACTACATACAATACTCATTGTAATGATGATCGTGATCATGATGATGATGGGCAAGGACGAGCTGGCATTGTGTCCATATTTAGGTATACAAGAAAAATAACATTAACATTACATTGCATACATTTAACATGTTGCACTCACTGCATTGATTGATATAACTTTTGATGTATGTATATTTACCACTATAAAAGCAAAATGCACAAAACAGAACACTCTGCTCATACCAAACAAACCAGAGAGTAACTTTAACCAAACGAACAAGTTTCAAGTGATTGTCATAAGGAAAAAAAGAAAATTGTGTTACTGCATTGTGATTGCTGTTTGTGGTTAATGTTCTTCTTATGTTTGTGGTGTGGTAGTGGGTTGGATGAATAAAAATGATGATGAATATACATAAAACTTGTATACATACTACAATGAAATAAAATCATATTGAGATACACACACACTCCAAAACTCCAACACCACTACTACCACCACCACACAACATCCTTATAATAATTCTTCTTCCCCATCATATCAACATCATCATGATCATCATCCCATGTCCCAAGAATATGTATCTTTTATTGTTAAACCACTTCTTAATATCTTTACTTGCAATGTGAGATGTGATGTCGGTCGATGTCTGCTGTAAAAGAGAAGTGAGTGCACTGTGCAACAAGCTTATTTTATTTAGTAAGCTAGTAGGTACATATGATGTGAAGTAGTATTTCATCTTAAATTCTTGATCTAAGAAACAGCAGAAGAAAAAAAATCAGAGTGAAACCCACGAACCTTCAAAAACCATCTTTTTACTACTTACTCTGATTTGTGTGTATAGTCTACAATATCCTGATCATATTATCCTTGTTTTCTGTCTCGTCTTGAAAACTAACTCAGCACAAATTTTTTGATTGAATGAGCTACTATACTACCATTGCTCAGAAGAAGAAAAAATATGTACATTTTATACCTAAAGAAGTTATTATAAACTTTACCATTTCAACATTATCATCATCTTTCTTCCTGCCTGCCTGTTTATACACTCATCATAATATATAAATATAACACAAGTAAATATATCTATGGTAATTGACTAGCAGTTTGTTGCAGTTAATATACATCAACCAAACACACCAGTTTTCCAATCTTTGTAACAACAACAAATCATCACAATCAGATGAGTTATTGTGCAATATTTGCCAAGCTAATTAGCAGGCAAAATGAGGAGAGCATCATCATTCATCAGCAGAATGAGTAACGTCAAATTTAAAGGAACTGTGGTGCAACAGTCAAGTTGAATGAACACAGAAGGAAAATAGAAAGAAAACAAGTAAAAATTACCATAAAATATATATTTTTTTGTCCAGGAAAGAAAAGAAGAGACAAGAACATTAATGGTTATTCTTGTAAAAAGTACGCCATAAAGTTACACGTGTAAAATTGTCGAATATATAAAGTTTCAAAGTAAAAATATATATACCTTTTGAAGGTTTATTTCTAGTGTTAGTTTTTTTTAGTGTCTGCGCGTGTTAGTTTACCTTTTTTTTCAAGGAGAAAATATCAATTCCATACAATGATAATGTTTCCCGGAGAAAGCAAGCAGTGTACAAAATAAAATATGCATTGCAACAACGTGTTGCTTGTTGTTCCATGTATTGCCTCCACCACCACCAGCATACCAGCCAGTCAATTCACGACGACTACTACGACGATCAACAACGAAAATACACTACCCTGTTTCCATTGAAGAAAGAAAGTTTACACACGACGACAGAAAGAAAAGCATACTAACAGACAAAGTAAAATGTAAGTGTACCCTAAAAAAGCACTAATACTACGCCGATCCTACCACCGACCACCAACCGACATACTATACAGCTTGTTGAAGATTTTAGATTGGAAACCTTGAATTATTTTCCCTGCCTGTTATAAAAACGCTATATACATTATGCACACACACATGTTTGTCATATTCTCTCCCCCATCATCACCGACCAAACAAACCAATCTAAGTTAAATGATGATACTACTTTCTTCTATATGACCTTTCTCCGTGCTTGCTCGTACTCTCTCCTATTCTTACTCTGGGAACATTAAAGACACTGTTGAGAAACGTGACGGATCGATCCGATGATCCGATTCACCGAAAGAGTTTTTTTTCTCAAGAGCAAAAGCATACTAAATTACTAGAGAGAGTAGACGACGACAACGAAGAAAGAAGGCACAACAACAACATGAAAGAGAGAAAATGAAACGGAAGGAAGAAAAATAGGAATAGAGTTAGGAAACATGTCTATATTATAACAGTAAAACATGTAGAAAATGTAGAACACACATGTACAAGATGAACAACACGTTCTTCCATTCATTCTTTACAAAAAAATTGTATTTGTGCAATGAATAGATATACTTGTAGATAAAATAGGGCTAAAAAAGGGAAAGAAAGACTTGAAAAAACTACGACGTTGTATTTACATTCGTTGTGAACGAATATTAAAGCATGGAGGAAAGAAAAAGAGAGAGAGAGAGGACGATGAGGAGTAGTAAATTGTGTGAATGAATTGACTAGAAAATGATACGTTTAGGAGAAAGATAATAGACATAACAAGTCATCATGTTTTGAGGATATAGTATATACAGACAGAGATAAATTGTTTAATTTTTGTATAGAGTAAAAGAAGAGTTTAGAATATTTTTGAAAAACAAAGAAAAAATAGCCAGAGAGATATGTTATTTATATTTTAAATGCGCAACTCGACAAATAGTAATTTTATTGCAAACTATTTTTGTTTTTCGGTTAAAAATTTGAAAAAATATTCTAGGTTTAAAAAGGGGTAAGTCATCATCATATTGGTTCATTACTGTCATCATAAGAATAAGAGGAAGTTTGAAAATAAAACCATTTTAGGAGATGAAAATGAAGATCATAAATATTTTTTTTGAATAGAGAGGACGGCGTCTGTCAGGCGTGATGTGTAGGTGGTAATATTGAGAGATAGTCATTGATGACAGATGCTTTTAAAAGCGTTACACTGTAACATTCACTCAGAGCGCAAAATTGTTTATTTTTGTAAACTTAAGAATGTTTTGAAACATTAGTTTTTGGTGCACTAAACATTAACACGTTTTTTGTGAATAAAAAGAGATATAGAACAGTGGTATGTACTTTACTGAAGGTCATCTCATCAGTCATGTTATGGGTGTTAGGTTGATATATTTGTGTAATGTAGTTGTCAGCAGTGGAAAGCAATATAGTTCGAAAGTCAGTGTGGAGGGATATGTTCGGGAAATGGAATGGGAATAGTTTACGAGCAGCAGAGGAGGTATTATAGATAGAATGACGAAATTCATATTTTTTATGGGAAAGCGACACAAGCGTGTTTTACACCGATTTTAATGATCTTACCCAAGTGTATAGTATAATCCTTCCTGAGCACGAGCTGGTAGTAAAAAATGAATCTTTTTCGTTGTTAATCAGATTGACCAAGTTCCAAATTTTTTGATCTACAGATCCTTTTCGACTCTTGTCGGATGGTGCGGAAATAGCCAAAGAAGAGGAGGAAGCAGCATCTTCTACTAAAAACCGAAATATACATCAATATATTTTGGAACACGAGGAACAAAAGAATGATAAAATATATTACAGTGCTAGTTTATCGTAGTTTAGTGATGTTTACTGGTGACTAAAACGGTTTTGAAAGGATTGAGAAGCTTTCAGTCATAAATTGGTTATTGGAACGACCAAACCAATTTAGGTGATAAATGAGAGTAGTGGTTTGTTTTGTTGTCGGAATAAAATAAAACAGTTTGTTTAATGGTGATGATATTATTACAATGTACCTGCTTCTACTGAAGATGATGGTGGGTTCCCTAGTGCGTCAACAGTGTCACAAATAGTTGTAGTTGGTACTGATGATAACAAGTCATCATTGCTTCCATCGTCATCTTCCCCCTGTTCCACTGTCGTGGTAAGTGCCTGTCGTTTTTGGTTCTCGTAGAATCTAAAGTTAATTAGTTCTGTGTTGCCACCACCTCCGGATTTTTTCTTTTTCTCGGCCATATTATTTGAAAAATAATTTTTTGGGTTCTACAAGAAATTATGTAGTGTTTATTGTAATGAATGATGGTTCAGTTGCAATCTAATGCGCATATTGGTGTAATAAAACTTTGTTTACCAAAATTCCGGCTACGAGAGAGAGCGTTGTTATCCGAAGTTTCAAATTGTGCCAGGCGTCTTTATGTGTTCATAGGCGTCATATAATCTAGTGTATAGTTTTCTGAAAAAGTCATACATCGTTTAAGCATGTTAAATGAATTGTACATTTTAAAACGGTGACAGCTTCTGTTTCAATCCTAGTTGAATTGTTAACAGTTGTAGCATGTCTGTTAAAGGGTTTAAGTTAAGTTGACCATGCATAGTTGAATTTTTTAAATTATTTTTCTATTTACCTGAGAAAGGTTTATTTATCAGTCTCGTAAACATGTGCTTTGAGTAGAGAACTACGACTAATACATTGTTGTAAGCGCTTGCAAACTAAATACTAAAGCCAGCCATATAGAACAACTGTTCACTACCAGCAGTTTACTGTGCAAGCTATAGAGGTAGCATGTGGCGTGTCATCGGGCAAAACGTGAAATTTTCCAGCAACAAGTTCGTGAAGCTGGGGTGCTGCTTTCTCAAATTTCAATGTTCAATGTTCATGCATGTTCCAAGCTCTAGTCTGGAGTCTGGAACTTCCATACCATTTCCAGAAAACTGAGCTATGCAACATTCTAGTCTAGTACCCAGTCAGGTTGTTGTAGGGTAGGTAGTTCCATTTCCATTATGAGGCATGATGTGGATGGAATATTGGAATGGAGATCGCTAGGCTAGGTAGCTTATCATTTGCTGCAGCAAAAAATATGAAATTTATAATGATTCAGATTTAATGATAGTTTATATAAAACATGGAGATGGTTTTTTTCTTGGCAAAATTATTGTAAAAGCATGTGATCAAAAAATGGAATCAATTTACATCATAGGACGACGAAAAGAGTGACAAGTTTAATGGATGATGGCGATATTATGTTCAACAGGCCATTAGTTTACATGATTTTCTTTAGTAATTCACATTTTTCATAGTTATGCGTCCACGACACTTTTAAAATGGAAAATTTGGCAAGCCTACAGTAGAACTAGTTTTATTTGTGCGAATGTCAAGAAACAACTAAATGGTATAAAAGGCATGATGATGATGGGTGTCTAGGGTTTAAATTTTAGAAAATTGGAAAATGCATTATTTTCCACGAATCATATCATATTCGGAGGAGAAATAATTTGGAATGATATCATAAATTAAATAGCTACTGGTGTAACACTTTTAAATTACAAAGTGTTTACATTGCAATGTACATGAAACAAATTATTTGACCCAAGAAGAAAACATTGTGCAAGTTTATAAATGACAAAAAAATGCAGTTTTCCAATATGAAAATTTGTGTGAAACGATGTTATCTTCTGAATTTGGTTGGTTCGGTTCAATCGTAATGTACTGAAAGATATATTTATCAATGAACTAACATTTCACCACGACCCCATTAACCCAATCAGCGCAATTTAGACCAAAAAACTAATAGTTTTCCTATTGGCATAAAAATAAATTGTAGAGACAAAAAATATTTTGCATGCTCATTTAATTCATTACATTTACATTTTGTTAAAAGCTGAATATCGCCTGGCCTGGTCTCTATATTTCTGTCGGACAGGATGGATCGTTCATGTAAACACTTCCGCATTTAATTGAAATTGATTAACATAACGATTGATTGAAAGTTTAGCTGCAAAGCAAAGAACTTCGTGGGTGTTAGCATTGATTACTTTTCAAGTAATTTTTATAAAATTCATCCGCGTTTGTATTTGAGGAATCTTTTTTAATATCATCAGTACAACTGTACAACTGAAAATTCAAGAATTTAAGTACAAGGGAGTGGAAATGATGTCCATACTTTGGAATAGCTTGGCCTCGACCGTTGTCTCCTTTGCCATTATGGTGGAATTCGATTTACGATAAGCAAATCTAAAGTGCACAATTTTTCATCTAAATGATTTGTATTGACATACCATTAAGATTATTTACTATGCACAATTTGCAAAAAATATTTATCGTATATACTGCTCTATTATATGTAGGCAGTATATACTGAATCGCAAATTTTAATCAGGAGAGAATCTCATGCACTACATTATTTTAGCAGAGAGACAAGACAAAGTAAAGTATGCAAAATGCACATGACGATAATAATGATGATGTTGTAGGCTGCAGCTGTAGGGTTAGGCAGGGATACGGATATACGTGATTTGATTGTTTGCTGTTTGTTATCGCAATTCATCTCCTCAAGCCACATCAGATAAATAAAGGGAACGAAACAACATAATTGCAAATTAGAAGAAGAGCATACACAAAAGACAAAAAAAAGGATAACTGCTAATTGCAAAAGTAATGGCTGGGCAAAAAGCTAGCATATCATCCACCTCCAACTTTTTATGCCCCACCACGAAAACCATAAATGATGACGATATCATATCATCGTGTGTGTGTGTATTCGTTTTGTATTTTTAAGAAGAATTTCTTATTTTGATTCTTCTAGCTTAATCAGGCATAAGACATCCATTAGCGTTGTGCCAACACGTACTTTAGGTAATAAACATGTACATTTCTGACTGAATGTTGTTCTTACTTTTGTACTTTTGTTTAATCCATAACATGGGCCGAGCGTGTTTTATGCATGGATATTTATGGATGTGGACTATATCGCAAATTTTCATTAGGTACATCATTATGATCACTCTCCTTGTGAGAGATGAATTTAATGATGCTATGCCGTAAGATATGCCGCCAATCCTCATCTTGTAGACTGGTTTGTTCTGTCTTTAATAAAATGGTAAACGAATAAAAGATTTCAGGACTTGGTCCATTGATATATCTATACAATGAAATGTACAAGTAGATATATACCACGAGGGCCCCGATTCCATACGAAAAAATACTAAAAGCATGGTAGTCTTATATTATGTACTTGCCTTGAATTAATATGTATGGATGAAATAGGCAAAGCTAGTTATTATTTTGATAATCTTCAATTTAAACGATGAACGTAAAATGAAATGAAGTTTGAAGTTGAGCTAAAAAATGAAATGATATACCATACTAACATTTTCTCTCATCGTCGTCAGTGGCTCCATTTGTTCCATACTCGTCTTGTGTATAAAAGCTCCAGACTAAACGGACAGATATTATCAAAACAAACGTATCGAGTGTGTTTGTATGAATTTCTCATTCTGCAAAAACATGGATGATGAAGATGAAGTAGAGGATGAATACGAACGGAATGGATCGCTGAGATGGAATGAAAGAAACCCGATATAATTTGTTGGCATAATAATAATAAAAAGTTTGTAGGGACAGAATTGTGAGTATAAAAGGATTTTTATTCGTGTCTCTTGAATATACAGAAATGATACAAATTCAGAACAATTTGCTCATGCTCTCTCTTTTGAAAGAATTTCTGCCTGTTCTTGTTACAAAATATCTTTTTGTGTTTGTTTGTGTAGGCAGAGGGCAAAGAACAAGGACTCGAAAAAAAGAACAAAATATGTAGGTAGGTATTTTGACTTATTCTCCGTTTGTTATACAAAAAGGGGAAATCTAATACAGGCATTTTTTTAAACATTGAATATTGAATGAACTTCCACATCATCATTTTTTAGTACAAATATAAAACGTTGATGATGATCAGTTTTATAATGATTTCATTTTACTCTTTCATCAGTGTTTTTTGCTTCTTTTGTAAGTAATTTTATTACAAATTTCTTTGTTGTTACTGATTAGTATGATGAACAAAACGAATGAGAGAAGGGTTTCTATGATTCAAGAATTAAACTAAACGTGTTGTCGTCGTGTGCTCGGTGAATCATCATTGTAATTTCTATGAATTCAACTACAGCTCGAAATACATGTCGATATACATATTTATGCACGTATGTTGTTTGGTTGTTCAAAACTCTAAACAATTTTGCAAACTTGCAACCTTGCTACTTTTACATACTTTAATGGTTTTGGTTTGTTTGTTGTGAGTTTAGAGTTACATGTGGTAAAAAAAAGTTCATTTTGATTATGATGATTTTGATCATGATGCTCAAGCAGAGTGTGCACACTTGAACTTGTTTCACTTTTGATTTCTTTACCAACAAGCAAAACATATTATATCACATCACTCATCATTGGTGCTTTGGTACATGGTACAATAGTGATTTTGAAGTTATTTCTAGTTTGCCTTACTCATCATCATTCTATCGAACGTTATTTCGTTGGCACTAATTGGACTACTGTCATTTGATTATGTATGATGTAAAATGATACATTTTTTGTGACGGGGCCGAGATGTCAAGCTTTTTATAAAATATATTAGAAAGAAGTCTTGTGTCTTGTTTCGTATCTGTCATTGAATGGTCAATTAAGAAAAGAAAAGATGAATTTAATTGAACTAATGTATTCAAATGACTTTTGCTTCCTGCTTTTTACTCATCAAGTTTCTCAAGGAAAAGTTTATTAGCTTGATAGAAAAATGATTCGTCTTTCAGCGCACATAAGAAAAATAAGTGTATTTTATTTTTGAGCTCTTTCATTTTTACTCTCTTGACTCATAAGCAACCTCATATCAGATCAGAATACTCAATTATCGTGTTTTCTTTTTAGTGTGTACCAAATCGAAATCGATAGCATTTTGTGTAAAGAAAATAGTAAAAAGGATTGTTAAAATTATTGCTGTTAGAATCACAAGTGCATGAACAACGCAGTCTTCATGATTCATGATAGTAATAATTATGTGCCCAACACGCTCATGTTTTTAATTGATGGCATTTTATCACCATCATTTGTAATTTGATTGGAAAATGCTACCGCTGCTACGTAGATTGCAAAAAAGTTACCCAGTTGTAAGCAATATGAGTGAACTGAATGAACGCGTAGATTTTTGGTGCTACTGCTACTACCTAAGTAATATTATGGAAAATACGTTGCCGTGAAGTAAAGAAATTGTAAAAAAAGATGGTATGGCATGGCATAGTGAGCGGATGGAAGAGTCATGTCATGAGACGAACAAAACGTCGAGCACTGTGAAGTGAACACAGGAAACTTGTGATTTTGTAGGAGGAAAAGGAAAAGAGGAATTGTCCTTGATTTGTTCCTTCTCTTTTCATCTGCTTGTTCACTCTGATATTATAATATGGCATAATGGCATTATGGCATGCATGTCTATGAAAACATAACTATGCATGTATCTCTTCCCTTTCATCGCGACCCAACGGCTAGATATTGTCCATTTAACTGGAATAATTCTTGACGTATTAAATGTTCACAATAAAAATGTGTACACGTTATTTTTTACCAATAAAATACATACATTGGTTTATATGCTACGAAATAATTGTGAATCGAAGTATTTTTTATCCAAGCCTGACCTGACCTCTAGCAAAGGTCCTCCGTTTTTTCTTTTATTGCTACTCTATTACTAACTCATTGACTGATAATGTAAAAATGAATTTGTTATTTTTATGCATATCAAATTATCTCGTTTAGAGATACTTCTCTCGGTGATGTGATGATAACAATCAGTAGAGATAGAAGTTCATCATCATAATATCTATGTATTTCAGCTTCGAGGTGGTCCTGTCTCTGTTTTTCTTCATCCACTTTATTAGCAATCCAAATAAGTATTTATTTCAAAAGTAGCATCAAGACGAAAAAGTCCTCTTATTAAAATAGAGTTTGTTAAATGTAGAAACATTTTTATCAATCGTATATACATAATATGCAATGCACATCGAGAGTAGACAGCTCGCTCGGCTCGTCGCAAATTTATTTTTTTGCTTTCAAGCAAAAGAAAAAAAAAACTTGTATTTTCATGTACACAAGTCTAAATTAAGGTCTTCATGTATGATAAAATAACGATGTGATTTTGTGCGATGTCTAAAAAAGTTAACAAAAAGTCTTTAAAATTAATTTATGATTCATGAAAAATGGGTTTCACACTGCTAGGATTATCTTATGATGAGTATGACACAGTTTTGCACATCGCCACCATAACCCACGGCTGCATATCGTGTCATTTTGTTTTATGCATTGTTATAAAAAAAATCTGCCACTGTGTTTTTTCTTTATAACAGGAGGAGTAGATAAATACCAAACTCCTACTCTAAAACATGCCTGCAGCTATAAAATTCGGTGTAACATACATTTTATATTTTTATATGACATTTTACTTTACTCATGTACACATGATCATTTAGTTTCATCTTTTACTATTTTCATTTTCATATAAGCTATAACAAGACAAAAACTGTATGTTTAAATTGCATGTTACTTTGATTGAACCAACGTAAACTTGTGCATGTTTTAATCTATCAAGTTGTATTTGTGATACAGAAACGCAACAAAAGCGTAAAAATTGTCTTGTGATAATGGTTTTGGTGATGATGATGATGATCATATTATTTATTTTATTATTTTGAACGCTTTATAAATATACTAATGCTCGCCATTATAATATGGGTGAGAATTTTGTTTATAAAAAATAAGATTTGTGGTAACAAAAACAGTAGTACATAGTCATAGTAGTGTGGTGCATGGTGGGTTGATTATCTTGTCTTCTGACTTGTATTGTGTGTGCGTATAATTTAGCAATATACTTTTTACGTTTTATATTTGTGTAAAGGGTTGAATTTTGGAATTGGAAAGGATAATTTTTATATGAACAAGTAATGTAATAGGAATAAGGCATAGCTTGATGTATGAACAATACATGCAATACAACAACAAACCATACCAAAAAACTACAATTTACAGCAACTAAACCATCTTCTGCAAAAGACATGCATAGATTTTTTTGCTTTTTGAATGTTTTGATGTGGTGAATGCCTTTATCAGTTTATGGAAAGCTTGTATAAAGAATATGGTTTTGTGCCTAAGCATGATTTTGATTATCATCACCATTCTAGTAATATGGTACATTCGTTCATTTCTTAATGAAATTACTACACACTAAACACAAATAAAATGCATTCTTTTACTCGATTTGATTTTATTTCTTTCCTTCAAACAGCATCAACCAGCAGGCTTATTGCTTTTTAAATAAAAATATGATGAGTTTTGTTGTGCTGCTGTGGTTTAGAAAAATGTGATATATGGGTTCGCTGGCGTTTCTTACTAGAAACATATACACACAAGTAATTCATTTGCCAATATGTGAAAAATTAAATTTTTCTAGTAATAAAACTTTGCAGTTTGTTATCTCGATTTGACGTTCTACGATGAGATTATTTTGCAGTATTTATGTTAGCTCATTTGAAAATGCTGGGTTTAGTGATGTTGTGCAAGAAGCGAAATATATTGCTGGCTTTTCTGTGTAAAGATATGTTAGGAAATTCAAAGGAAACTAAAAGTGTTAAAATGTGTAGTGGATGAAGTTTGTAACGCAATTGTGTACGCGGTGTGGTGCTGTGTTGATAGCATGAAAATGAATATAATGTGACGTTTAGGTTTTTTTAGTTTCATAAATCGTCGCAATTCTTACAATATTCGGTGATGACAGTAATTAAAGTTAAAAAGGTACTTGGCATGGTTTAGTTTTCGTTGACGATAGAGCATTGCACGTTATGTGTGTAAAGTACACGAGTAGTTGCAAGTTTTAAGCGAAGGATTAATACGAGTGTCTCTCTCTCTCTCTCTTATTTGGAATGCTTTGAGCTGTAAAATAAATGAGCAACAGATTTATTTTCTTGTGCCGATAAATTGTCTTTAAAATATGATTTGTTTTCATTTTTCCAGAGTCCATCAGACGTGGACGAAATTGAAGGAGAAAGGCTCTCAAGTGCGGCGGAGACAATCAAGTAGAGGAGTTTAGCGAGTTGAAGGAGAGCACTAAGAGAAAATACGTAAAAAGAGCTGAGCTGGAGAGCAATAGAGAGAAGAATCTCTTTAGTCGTTTTAGAGATTGGTAGTGTAGTGGTCAATAAGAATGGAGGATGACCATGCACGTCATATTGTGAGAGTATACGTGGGATCCTTGTCACAAGAGTACGAGGCTCTGTCTGTGGAGGCAAGCAAGCACACAACGGCTGAGGAAATAGTCCAGTGTATAGTTCAGAAGCTGGGTTTCAGCAATCCCAATGATTATGAGTTGGCGGAAGTCATCGGAAACTCCACAGGGCAGGAGTGTAAAGAAAGACGAATTGGTCCGTACGAGTCTCCCGTTGCACTCAAATTACTATGGCCCAAAGCGTCGGAGACCGCAGACTCTTTGTTATTCACAACCAGTGGAATTCCAGCACAATCGGCGACGCCGCCAACGAGGACGACAACAGCAGCAGCACCAGCCGCCGCTGCTGCCGCACAAACAGCATCTTCCAGTTCCCACTTTTCTTCGTCGGTGTCCTCGTCATCATCGTCGTCGTTCACGAATCGCTTTCCGAGTACACCAGGAGCTGTTGGAAATAGGAATCCGTCGTCTTCCAATACAACGTCGTTGTCGTATAATAATACCCAGTATCAGCAGCACAACGGCAGTAGCTCACATTATGCCAGCAACAACAACCAAAGTCACACAACACACCATCACAACCACCACAACAGCTCCACATCCTCCTCATCAGATGTAACCAGTCTTATCACAGATCAGTACCGGTTCTGTCTTCGAGAGAGACTCACCGACTCACTCCTCTGGTCAGAAAGCAGTTTTGTCATGGATCCACAAATCATACGAGACTACTTTTACCGGTTTTTGTACCAACCGAAGGACAAGGAGTACCCCGACTTGTGTCAGCTTCCTGATCTTAACGAGTTGACCTTGTCAGAGAATCTCAAGTCCAGATTTAATGCCGGTCACATTTACACTTACGTCGGATCAATTCTAATTGCCATAAATCCGTTTCGCTTTCATCCTATTTATAATCCAAAGTATGTTAAGTTGTACCAAAATCGACGGAGGGAGGAGTTGCCCCCTCATATTTTTGCCATTGCCGACTCTGCCTACCATACAATGCTCAAAGAGAAAAGGAACCAGTGTATTGTGATCAGTGGTGAAAGTGGAAGTGGCAAAACGGAGAGCACCAATTTCCTGCTCCACCACCTTACCGCTTTAAGTCAAAAGGGAAGTCATGGTAGTGGGGTGGAACAAACTATTTTGAGCGCAGGACCAGTGCTCGAGGTAACGTCTTGAAAGTTTACTCTTATACTTTACCTGTGATTTTAATGAGTAATTTCCTTTTTATTGTTATTCCATTGTTAATGTTTCATATAACCGTAAAAAAGTATCTGACTGACGTACCCAATTTCACCCAATGATCACATCATGGCATCCACATCCTGGAATAACATAAAACTTAGTTGGCTTAGTTCAACTTTTTATATCTTTCTTGTTTTTTACAACTTATTTATTTTCACAGCTCATCCTTATCATCCGTTCTTATTCTATCATGCTATGTATGTATGTATGGTCGTATGGTCCTTTTTATCACGTAGAAGTTACAGTAAGTAGAAAAGGGAGAAACAACAAACTGAACATTGAGCAAAAAATACTATGAATTACAGTCAATATTGCTATCATTCTTGGTATACATAAGCTCAAACAAACAAAGAGAAAGACAAATGGACAATCACTTGCAAGACCTGGTTTTTTGGAACAATATCTCACATCCATCACAAAACACATAATGTATGTTTGAAGGATTCCTCCCTTCATCTATTCTATATAACTTTTCCCCCTTTTTTCTACGTTGTTCATATTTAAGTATGTATGTCATTATTAGCAACATCGGTCCTTGTGTGCTAGCTATTCCAAGAATATTTTTATTCCCGTTAGCGTTAGCATGCAACCTTTGTAGTGCAATGGGAAGAACCGTTATGTACCATATCATGGTGCATGGTAGAACTCATGATGATGGAAATTAATGGATAAAGAAAGCAGAGAAAAAAATAGTTGGGATTTTCAAGCCTTCTATTCTATCGTCTTCATTTCTTTCGTTAAACGAGCTTATTGCTACTTATTTTGTGGTATGGTTTTGGGTTGGTTTACTTTACTCTTCCATATCGTTAGAATCATCTTCATCATGCTTGCGAAGGAAACGCAAATCACATAACATAGCCTACATTGATATTATCCATTTATTGGATGTATAATGCATACATGTATGCAAAGCATGATTCAGATGTTCTTTTTCTTATTACAGCACTTGATGAGTTCTCGTTTATTCGTCTTTTGGACTGAAATTCACGCGATCGTTATATTGCACACATATTACATATCCTCATCATCATATCGCGTCAGTGAAGTGAAAGAAAGGAAGGAAGCGAAAAGGAAAAGGAAAGAACTTGTCAGATTTCCTCCTTCTCTCTCTTTCGCTTGTCATCATACAAAACATTGTTACTTTTTGGCTTTTGCGTCTTCTCGTTGCGAATGTGAATGCATATTCTTTGCTTATTATGGTGCAATGGTCCACTGGCATAAATGTTAGTCGTAACGTAAACGTAATATCATTGTGATACCCTAAAAGAACTAAAACTAGACCACTAAAAGCTTCATATTGGAAAGATAAGTGTGGTGATATTATGATATGATGATGTATATGCTGATATACACAGGACAATTCTTCACTTTCACTCAATCTCTTGGAATTGGAATAGAAATGGAATGGAGCCACAACCAAAGAAAGTATGACTTTCTGTAAGGTTAGATGAGGCGATAGTAAAATGTATACGTGACATAGTCAACAGAGAACAGTATCTATTTCACTTCACTTGGTTTTCTTTCCGAGTATAATGAATGTAATATAGTTCGGCACGGCCAGTTAAAGCTGAGTTGAAACAGCGTTGTTATCATTGTGGCTTCTCCACCCATACTTATTTAGACACAACAACTCTGGAGGTCACCGCGATGGCCCATCATGTGCCAGAAAGTTTTGTTGTTAGTGTATCTGTTAAAGACAAATTTGTCGGGGAGGAATTGCTGTGTATCAAAACGATGTTATTGTCCATGCTACTGACCACGCATTCGGGATTTATCTTCAAACAACCATGTAACTAGTAACTAGATTGTTTGCCTTACTTGGGACATAAAGTTAAGTAATGATGAAAGTATAGTATTACTGCGTTGTGAAAAATATGAATTTGAGAAAACTGGAACGGAAAGGTGAATGAATGTACTTTAAGGGTGGAAGTAACATATATAAAGAAAAAGGTCCTAAAATAGAATACTATGTTCATGAACGTATACATCCGTCATGGTATATAGTATATTATACGTATATTTGATGATGATCAAAATGGCATGATGTTAACAATGTTGTATCGGTTTCACTGCCACCATTTATGGCGCTTAATTGTAAGCGATTAAAGATGTGGATTTGATATAAGGTTAGCACATAAAATAAGCCAAAGAGTTATGGAATTTTCTCAGGAATATTAAAATACTTGCACGTGTGCGAGTTGTATATATAGTATAATAATGGCGTGGACTATTGGACTATGTATATTTCATTAACGTCGATGTAGGGAAAAGGTATTAAATTGATGAAGAAATACATCGACGTATCCCGTAAAAAAGGAGAAAGTTTTTTACATGTCAAAGGACAATATGACTTTTTTAAATATATTTGGAGGGACGAGCTCCGCTGTGTCAACTTAGATCTGCTTATGAGGTGATGCGTTCTTGTGCAAGGGTTTTGGCGTT